>JAUMTS010040907.1:0-11094 GCA_032273385.1 Ophiopholis aculeata | reverse complement strand
TAGCCTCCTTGTTGGGGAGGGTAGCCTCCTTGTTGAGGTGGGTACCCTCCTTGTTGGGGTGCGGGGTATCCTCCTTGTTGGGGAGGGTACCCTCCTTGTTGAGGTGGATATGTTGCTCCTTGAGCACCATACCCTTGGGTTGGTGGCGCTCCTGGGGGTGGGGCGCTAGCTTGATACCCGGGGTAGACACTGGGTTGTCCTCCTGGATGTGTAGCAGGCTGTACCCCAGGGTACTGGCCTGGGTACTGGCCAGGATATCCTGGCTGCTGTTGATTGGGCTGCTGCATTTTGTTATCACTGAAACAAAAGCATATAAAAACATTCATGGCCTGATACAATTTAGTTAAACTCACACAAAACCTATACACATATGCCCATCTTAATATTAAAGGTGTATAAATGAGTCTGAGTACTAATTACAAAATGATCATTGCACATCACAAGTATGAAATAAACATCATCGCAAAACAGCAGAAAAGAGCACTAAAACGTATAAGTTTTACATTTTTAACACAGAATTTGATCAATGTGAATAATTTAACAAGAATTGAACACATCCATCTTGACACAACATGTACTCACCGTGTATCTGTGATTTATAAACGAAGACCACCTAATAAACTGTGCATATATACTCTCTACGTTATCAATGGGATCACCAGACATGATCTTAACCCCTTCATCACCCACTGTCACTGATTGCAACACAAACCCACACTAAAGAGAAAGTAACCACTGCTGCCAAATTGTAATTGATGCATCATTGGTGCAATTGCACAACAACCCTGATGTGAAGAACCTTCAAATTTGATTAAAACAATCTAGACTATAGATTTCAACAGTCAAGAAGGTAAAACAGTGCTGAATGATAGTTTATGTGCTTTATAAAAGGATTCACTATATGAACAAACAAAACAATTGTTTTTTCTTACCTGAATAATGTGATTTGATTTTCATTTACTATGTAAATTAGTCTTAATGGTCGAAATCTAGTGGCCTATAAAAATATGCAGCACTCAATAAGCTGTCCATTGAAATACGTATTACAGTACACACTTTATAAACAATTTGTTGATTTGTCTGCAGGCAACGGACCCGGGGGGGTAACTCAAGCCTGGTTTTGGTAGGGACGTGCCGCTGAAGTTTCAAAATAAGACCCATATTTATACCAAATTTTGCTGAAATTTTGACCCATTTTTATACCAAATGACCACATTTTTAGCAAAATTTGCCTTAAATTTAGCAAATTTTCGGAAATTTCGGATTTAGATAAACAAAATGTAGCCGTTTTGAGGACAATTTTGAAATTATGACCCATCTTTATACCAATTTTTACATTGAAAAGGGGGCCATCCTTATACCAGAGGCCAGAAAATGAGACCCATATCTGCGGCACGTCCCTGTATAGCATTTCATGCGAAGAACCCCCCCCCCCCCCCGGGTTTCTAACTAACCTACATGGCAAATTTGCCAGATGATATGGGCAAACTTGGCCACCTTATATAATTTAGCTCTCAGTACGTACGATACGTCGATAGTTGACAATAGTCTTGAGATCATATCATTGAAAACTTACAAGAACTGTTAGAAGTTGATACCAAGAAGTTGATACCAAGTTAGTTTTACTAATAAAAACAGTGCAAACAGCTATCAAATACGGCCATGGGCGCATCCATTTTGGAAAATGCATGCTGGGATATTTTATTAGGCTAAGTTGTGCTTCGCCGGGTCTTCTTTCGTACAGGCAAGTTCGCGTGCGTATTGATGTAAAATTACCAAACTTCATTTTTCAGTGTTTACAGCTGTTTACACGTGAAAATTTAGATCACCTTTTCTCTTGTTTTTAAAGAATTTTGTGAACAGAAAGTGTGCCAAAAGTTGATGACACGATGAAGGTGAAAGTTCTGAGTCGGAATCCTGATGATTATGTGAGAGAAACTAAGCATGATATTCACAGAGGTAAGATTTCTGAGACTTGATCAGCTTAAATTTTCTGGCCTAAAGTTACGCAGTGCCAAATTCTGCAACCTTGTTACATACCTAATTCATTAATTGACCAAATCATGATAATGTTGCAATAACGTAAGCCTACCTGCCTGGAAAGGAAAATGATAAGAGAATACAAAGTAAGGGAAGTGCTAAAAATTCAATCACTATTTTTCAAGCTTAATTGAATATGTTTAGGTAGCAGAATCGAATGAGAATCATGTCAAGAAGTTGTAATACTGGCATGACTGTCTTGTTCCAATGGCAATGAACATTGTATTTCACAGATTTGAATACTATTTCAAAGATCAGGAAAAAAGAAATAAAATGAGGGGTCAACCAACTCTGTAGATTGCTGGATAAGAAAGTTGCGGATTATTTTGCGCTTGTTTGTAAAATGGTCCATAATTTTTGAGGCACATTTTCAGCCAAAATTCTAGTGACCAAATGAAAAAAGCTGCCGTACGCCATACGGTATATCAATAGTTAAATAACTTTATTCATGCTCAAATTTGGACTTAAAACAAGTTAAATTTAAGTTCTGATTCTTCAATAAGTTAAAGGAAAATGGAGAACTGATTAGTGATTATTAGCAGTGATTATGCAAAAAAGGTTTGCTGAATTCTTAATAATGTTGATTTACCAATGATATTTAATGATAAAAACATTGCCACGGTGGGCGGTGCCGCCTGGGACTGGTAATTCCCGCCCACCTCTTAGCTTAGGGTCCATGAAGGCCCTGCGGCCCAGCTTGAAAAAAAAATGCAATAAAACACAGATTTCCGCGAAAACTTCACATGCCGGGACACTGACAAACAAAATGGTTGATTTTTAGCCATATTAAAAACCAAAATTAGTCCATAAAACCCTACGCTTTGCCTGGATTTATTACCCGGCTCTGAAAATGCTCTAGCTAGAACCCCGGTAAACACAATGTACTGACTAATGTTTAACCACAATTTGTAGATGTAGATGTAGTTAGCTAATAAATTGTGTGGAATCATAAAAATAATCATGTAAATAATACAATTTTGGGTTTTTTAAGATGTTTTATTATTTTGCGATTATTTTCTTCCAAATTATGCAAAACACCGGGATCATATTCCAGTTCAACAAGACAACAATATCTGTTTGAACAACTAGAACTTTCATAATGAGGAGTAGTCAATCCACCAAAGTTATAACATGAAAAATTTCTTAAATAATACATAATTGCAAACATTCATAAATATATAAACTATTAAAAGTACAGAAATATCAGATTATTTGGCCAAAATTCCTAAAAGGGCTGAATTTTTTTTTCAAATGCAAAAAATGCATTGGTCAAATGTGGTAAAACCAAATTTACACATGTATACAGTACTAGAAAAACTTTCTAGTATAGAATACCATGCATTCCAGTTTATTCAGAGCAAAGAGGTGAATGAATGAAATCATTGACTGCATTGTTGTGTTATTGTTCCTTTAATATTTTGAGGGAAACCACTGGAAAATTGAGGTCAAAGGCACTCATGCTTCATTGGCCATTGATCATCACAATAGAGTTGAAACATGATATCAGAAAGGGTCTGTCTGAAACCTTTCAATTTTCCCAAATAAGATTTTATCAGTGGCATAGTTTCCAGATTATAATGTAATGATCTCTCAAAGGAGATCTCTCCAGGTCTTTGCATAATTTCTGCAAATGTGCACAGATCAATATATTAAATATATTAATAAGTAGTGTTAAAGTACTAGACAAAATTAAAATGAGAAATTTTTCATTTAATTTTTGGAATAAATTTCACATTGCTGAACCATGTAGTTGAAGACTTCTATTTTGATTTTTTTTGGAAGAAAGTTTGATGGCATTATTCACCACTTTACCTCAGAAATAGAATCATTGCATTGAATCAATAATATATGCCTAAATTTGAGTTGAGCAGAGAATAGAACATGTTATATACCTCATGTATAGATTTAAGAACGTTGATTGGTTATAAGAGAGTCACATGACATTCAATATTTTAGACCATTCTTTTATTTTAGCCTTGCACCACTGTAGTTTTCAATAAGCATTGGCAAACAATCGGCCCTACGGGCCTCAGTGAATAGTAGATCAAAATTGGATTTCACCTCGGGGAAAATATTTTTCCACCATTCCACTCATAAGCAGTCAATATTTGTATAATAGAACAAAGTAAGCTTCCGTTAACATGTGCTAGTGCAACATGATGATCTATAAATAGCTGCAGGTATGATACCCTTATAATGTTATAATGTTAAAATCAAAGCAACAAAGTCAAAATACCGACAACGCGAAAAGCTGATATCTAGCGATAATACATTCAATAATACAGTCTACCTTAGCTTATTAATATGGAAGAATTGTTTCTAATGAAACGAACCTGTAAGCACTTACTTTAAACAGGTGTGTTAACCTACCTTCATTCTTTGCAATGAGCTCCAGGTATCATAAAGTAAGTACTATCGTAATTATGCCAGCAATTAGACCATACAGATTTAGTGCTTCTGTTAATAATATAAATTTATAGGAGTACATTGTGGTACATTCGATTCCAAAGGTTACGTATATAACAGCTAGACGCATTATTTAAGTGGTACTCTGTAGGCCCTTGTTTAAAGAAAACAAAAATCACAATGTGCATCAAAGAAAACAAAAATCACAATGTGCATCAGAAAAACCTTGTAAAAATGTAATTGTACTTTCTATAGACTAAGATGCCTATTTAATATTATATATGCAATATGTGTTCTTTTTAATGAATTACCGTCCCATCATCCATTGCCCCAAAAGCTGGGTGTAGTAAAAACTTTTTTTTTTTTAATAGAAAGGATACAATTGTCACTGAGGAAGAGGATAAGGCTACCCAAAGAACACTACCGCTTCATCTATCGTCGTTGGTTGTCAAGGAAATTCACAATCCATCAAGTGATGAATAAGACAATAGTCCGTTGTCGAAACGTCCACACGTAAGAACATTGTTTTAATTACCGTACAATTCTTGCTTTTAACTCCAACCTCAAAGTTTAATATCTTGCCCTTTCATGACATACCTAACCCACCGATCTCAAATTGTGAATGTCAATAGTCTTTCAAACTTGCTTGTGAAGTTCCCTAGGGTAGTATTTTCGGACCCTTTTTATTCCTTTGATATGTAAACGATATGTCGATCGCGGTTGACTGTTCGCTTTTACAATATGCTGACGATAATGCTTTGATTATTTCTGGTAAAGATCCGTTAACAATTGGTCAAGATCTCAGCAGAAATCTTGACAAATATAGTAAATGGCTCATCGACAACAAGCTTTCTCTTCACATGGGTAAAACCGAGCTTATTCCTTTTAGCATCACACGCAAAATGAAAAACAGGGGGAATTACACAAATGAGTGTCATGGTTCAGTCATTCAATCTACGTCTCAAGTAAAATATCTGGCTCTCACATTAGATAAATACTTACACGGTAAGCAAATGACACTCGGTATTATTAAAAAGGTTAACTCCAGACCTACATTTCTCTTTAGACAGGCTACTTTTCTCGATCAAAAGACCAAAAAAACCTTAGTTTACCTTTGGCTATGTACCTGTTTGATTATTCAATCGCATGGTAAAGATTAAAAACAGGACAGAACAAAGTGATCAGATTTAATTTAAACAAGGATGCTAGAGCGCATAATAGGTCTAGATGATTTTGGCTGTCTAAATAACCTCCATATCTACAATCGGGCTAAACAACTCAGATTAAATCATGTTTTTAACATTTTTAACGAGATTGGTCCAGAATGTCTAAGATCAAATTTTACTAGAGTTTTCTGATGTTCATCATTGTAGGACTAGAAACAGCATGCAACAAAATGTCCAAGTTAAACAAAACCACCACAATCAACCCATCAGGCTTGTTTTATCAAAATGCTATTCGTGATTGGGCCAGCTAACAGCTTAAGTGCAATCAAGTTAATTATGATAAAAGTAAATTTAACAATGCAGTCACGGCTTATCTCTTAAATCAAATTAGCATTTAATAATATTATGTTTATTTTCACCTTTGAAAACATGTTAAAAAGAGGGATTTTGGTAAATATTCACAAAAAAACAGAATTTTGGTTAAAATTGATGCCCAAAATGAGTCATGGTTCAAAAATTACAGCACTCGATAAATTCAAAAGGTGGCTTGAATGAGTCCCACCTTAAGGGATCATCCTTGGCTTATCCTTTTATGTTCTTATGCAATTGTATCGTTTTATATTTAATTGTATACGTTATATATTATATCTTTACTTGTACTATGTGTGATGGATATGCTAAATAAATAAATTTAATTTAAAAAGCGAGACACAGCATACTTCCTACTTCCAAAATTGTGATGAAGTGCGAAGATGCTTACGTATCAATAGGTATATGTGTTGATGAAGGAAAACAGATCAAGAATGAGGCCAACAATAATCACCAAAGAGTTGACATGCGTGAAAATGAGAACTGTTACATGAATCTAGACAAAATTAGACTATTACGAAAGCTTACATTTGTAGGTGTGGGAAGTGCGAATACATTAGACATTTATGCTATGAATATCGTTCTGAAAAGAAACCAATTAACAATAACCATGATATCGAGTTTTCTACGTGATAGTTCAAACGTAATTTGATAAAGAAACGTGCTGAAAATGTAATAGATTTGTTTATCATAATAAGCATGACTTTTGGAGCATTTTGTAGAAAATTAAAGGATATGGATGATTCTGATTGTTCTTTAATTGTCTACCACCTTTGTAAACTATTTGCCTTCTTTTAGGAAAAGTAAAATAATTGTTTTAAAAGGAAGAAAAATGTAGGTATCATATCTTTTGATTTTTATTCAACCACTGTACAAAGATATTCTCTTAAATATTACGTGCCTATTAATAGACAAAATGCTTTGGTACTTTCGTAAAAATATAGCGGTTATTCTTGATTAGAGAAACCAAACTGATCTGACGTAATAAAAAATTAGTTAAAATATTATATAAGATAAACATTATAAATATATAATTTAGTACATTTTATAGATGTAGAATTTATCTATTGCAATGGGTATTTTTTAATTAATTACTTTACAATTTTCGCTTCTAACTCTAACTGTTGTTTTGCTCTTAACTCTAAGTGTAAATCTTGCTCTTTTATCACCCCAGACATAGCGAGACGTAGCATACATCTGACTTTTATCTATTAATAGACCAAATGCTTGGGCACCCCTTGTAAAAAGTTAGCGGTTATTTTTGTTTAAAGAAACCAAACTGATCTGGCATAATTAATTCTTCTTTAAAATATTTAGATTAACGTTATGAAAGTCCAATGTTGTTGTTTTATATATGCCTATGTTGGATTTATTTATTGCAAAAGGTGTTTTTTAATGAATTGCTGTACCATTTTTGCTTTAAACTCTAACTTCAAACTTCAAAGAGCAGTATTTTGCTTTTTTATCATGTTCCCTGACATAGCGGGTCTTAGCATACCTATGACTTCTGAAATTGAGATTAAATGCGAAGATATATATGTTAGGTATCTGTGTTGATGGAAGAAAACAGGTCAAGAATGAGGCCGACATTAATCACGAGAGAGTTGACACGCGAGAAAATGATAAAACGGTTTCATCACAAAGCTAGACTATTAAAAAAAGGTAAGTGGGATGTGCGAATACATAAAAGTTTTATGCTCGGTATATCTTCCTGAAATTGGACCAATAGTCAATGCAATAACGGGTCTATAATTGGTTTTCAACGTGATAGTTCACACGTAATTTGATATTTTAAACGAAATTTAGCAGATTTGTCTATTGTAATAAGCATAAATTGTGCTTAGCATTTTTGGTAGAAAATTAAATAATACGAATAACAGTCGTTTCTTCATTGGCTAAATAGTAAAGTTACTTTCCCTTTTTTTTCAAAACGAGGTGTTATGAAAGAAAGAAACTTATACCATAATATTCCAATTCAACCCGAGTCAGTATCGATAAAATGCAACTGAGTGAGCAGAATTTGCATTGGAATTTGCATTTACTGCAGTTCAAAATTTTAAAGCCGTTTGGAAGAACTATGACCTGAATTGAGGTTGGTAAAGAACTAAAGCACCATTTCTTTGAAGACACCATTTTTGGGTTTATACAAAAAAATGTTTCAATAACAGGACATTTCTGAGGACGTAAGAAGCAAACTTTAATAGTGTTTATGAATATCAAGACAATTGTCTGAGGGTTCAATTCAAAAATAAATAATGCACAATCAGCGGTTGGTCATTTATGGTTGAAAAATGCGTCACTCCTTAAACAATCAAATAAAAACTTGTTTTCTGAAAAGCCTTTTATTATGTTTTAGTATGTATTACTTCCTAAAGGTTTCCTCCGTTAGAAGCATATCATTTCAAATCGTTTAATGCGTCTAGCTGTCATGTATAATTTGAAGTTTCATTTCATTCCGTGTATTTATTGTTGCAGATTCTATACTTAGGACGAATAACTACTTTACGACCAAATAAATGACAGCCCTCTGCTTCTCACCAAGGACCATCTATACTGGCCTTGATTTTAATATAATAAGAGTATACCTGTGGCTATTTCTAGAGCACTATGTTCAACTTGCACACGTACTTGATCTATAAAACATAATGTTACAGACTAAGATTTGAAAACATTACACAAATTACCGATTTTTTGTTAAGATACTTTGAACAAAAAAGCTGTCATACCTTTTCACTTGCAAGGAAACAGTATATTGACATGTGCTGTAAGCTTTTATAACGGCCTTTCTGTTTTTTGAAGCTTCAGTAAATCGCTGAATAACAGTGTATTCCCTGAATATCAACAATATTTATACCTTTCTGTTTACAAATTTGTTGTAATATACCGTATAAGTACAGAATGTTAATCACAGTTCTTTAATCTTCGCTGAGCAATGTCTGATAACACTTAAATTACTCTGGCTGTAACGAAATGCCTTATTCGAAAGGAAAAGTAAATATCGTATTTATTTTATTTTAGTTCTATAGTCGTCATATAAATATTAACATATTAACCATATGATAATATCCTATAGTTTAATCAAGTCCTGGCAACTTTATCGAATAAAAAACGATCCCAAATAATGTAATCATGCCCTTTGTATTGGTCTATTATAGATACATAGGTCTAACATGTACACCAATATACTAACAACTACTCAAAATTAAATCTCGGGATGTCCGTTTTATCCAATTTACATAATTCATATTATATCAGAAATTTGCAGTCTACGAATAGTAACAGTTTCTTATTATAATGCGCGTCTGCTCTCACGTGATCAAAATCGACCTAATTCGCACTTCATCGCAATTTCCGAAGTCATAGACATGCTGTTGTGTCTAAGTATGTCTGTGGGGCGAAATAAAAGCGCAAGACATTAAGCTTAGAGGTCTTTTGGGATCGGTTAAGGAGAAAATGTGAACGTGGTAATTTATGCACAAGTTGTTGCGCTTGTACATATTATTACTGTTGATGAAGGACTACTTTTATCTCCATCATTCCTCAAAACCTCAAGGACAGAATATATCAAATGACCGTGCAGTTGAAAGCTTTTAAGAGCCTTTCTGTTGGTTTGAAGCTCCCGCAAGTTAAATAAGTTTTTTCAAGAATGTATTTTAAAATGTCATACCTTAACAGTAACAAATGTGGCTTCAATATAACTATAGACTGATATTCGTGTCTTCCCTACACATTTTAATTACTTCACGTGCTTTTACAAATGTTTTAGGGGGATTTATTTTGAACGTCCAATCGTTCAAATTTTAATAATAAAAATAATTTATAAAGCACAAAATACATAGGTTTCGAAGCGGTATGCGATAAATCCTTTTAATCCCGCTTTCATGATTTTCTAAAATGATGATGTTGCACATGACCACTTTTTTCGTCACTACGACACATTACTTATCTTCTTCTTTTTCTCAAGCCAGATAATATAATAAAAAAATAAAAAGGGTAACGTTCCTTAGCTCCGTTAGCTCAGGTAGTTAGATAGTGGACTCTAAATCTATTGACTTTGATCCATCGTCGCGGTTCAAGCCCAGCCAGTGCTAAGTGTACGGATTCTCCGGTTAGCTAGTCAGTGTCTTAATTGCTTCCGGGGCTGCGCATATGGGCTGCAATAAACCCTCGGCTTCCAAGGAAGTCATCGTAGTGAAATGGGCACATGGATTGGCGAAACAGCCAGTGCCTTTCAGATTAAAGACAAGCATTTTGTACGATCTGACATTTATATCGACAACAGGTGCATACGCACAATATAAAATTTGATCTGCTTTTATATTTGACAGGGAGACACAATAAATTGACAATTGCTTATGAAATATGACTAGTTATTGAACATCATTAATACAAAGCTCAAGGCTAGTATAGAAGCTGGAGGTTTTGATGTTTTAGTCAATCGTGTAAAGAGATATTCAAATCCAAGACGAATAAAAATAACTAGGTGAGAATTAGTGAGCTTTTAAATATTCAACGTAAATAGAATTGTTGATCTTTGCAATATTATACTTAAAATAAAATAATTTACATGATTATGGTAATGGTATATGCTACGTGAACTTTACAAGGCAAACATTGAACATTTCTTTAAATTTTAATGCAATAATATCACCTGTTGCTGGGCGTAAATTATGCTTTTTATAAATCACATTGATTTTGATTGTTTATTTATATGGCTTTCTAATCCTTACCTTGTCAAAGCAGATTGAAGCCGGAAACAAGACAAGCCTTTTGATACAAATGTTACAGATGACATTTATGACAAAACAGCAACAGGAAGATGAATTGAAACTGCCTCTTTACTTGACAGCTACACACAAGAAATTGAATCTAGAAAACATTACAATAGTGCTTTTAAATCACAACTGTTAGTATCAAAGTGTTACATGAGCCAAGACAAAATTAGACTTTTAAGACAACTTACATCTTAAGGTGTGGGAGGTGCGAATACATAAGATATTTAAGCTATGAATATCGTTCTGAAAAGAAACCAATAAACAACAACGAGTTTTCTACGTGATAGTTCAAACACTTTTTGATAAAGAAACGTGCTGAAAATTAAATAGATTAGTAT
>JAUMTS010040796.1:0-11094 GCA_032273385.1 Ophiopholis aculeata | reverse complement strand
ATGCACAGTATGACCTGTTTCAAAATTGCCCGCCAAGTCAGATAAGTGACTGTAGGGTATACGTAATGCATTGAATTGATTAAACACAATATAGTGTTCCCGCAAAAATGGCCGCTAATCCGAAACGCATGAGTGAAGTGGATACTCTCTATTGATCGTGTGGACAGCTATTTTTGAATAACAAGGATCTGATGGACAACATGTACCCCGTGTATAATTTTATGCTATTATAAAGGATTGATGGATTTACAAAAACTGAAGTATGGATTACTTACACCTCGTTTTGGCTGCAGTCCATGTTTAATTGTGTCATACATTTAAATATCAAAAAACAAATATAATAATACGTTTAATAGAGCTGTATCTTCTAAAAAAATTACGATTTATGATGTGATACATTCATTCAAATTATCATTGTACGTAACTTGAAACTTTGACCGAGAAAATGTTCTACCATAAATCTGAATGATCATTATCTAGAAACAACGTAATGTTATTTTTTGAGGTAATATTGCTACAATCCATGGTTATGCTCGTTAAAATTGTCATTTTCTCCTGAAGTACAATACAATACAGTTTAATAAGCTGGAATTACAGATACTATGAACCCCTAACATCCCATACATGCATACACACATTATGTATTGTCTCTTTACTGTGCACCTTCTTGTCTTATTTCCAATACCTTGCTTATTCAAATATTGTTTCATTCTACCACTGTAAAATAATAACATAATTATATAGGTTGTAAAATAGCTTGAGCTTGCTGGCACTACTAAAGTAGAAGACAATCTTGTTATTAAACTTGTCAAATTGATGTGATTGATGTGACTTGAGGCAACGTTGTTTTTGTCGTATTGATATGAAAGTCAAACCTTCAAGACGTGGTAAATCAGTTAAGGTATCAGGTACACAAGGCCGATAGCCACATTTGACTACTGATATAATACAACCAGAAGCTTATAGTCTCAACGATTGATGGGTCACCAGTCTGTGCACATCACTGACTTATATGCAAAGGGCAGCTGACTATTGTTATACAGAAACATTATCTCGTGGAATATGATTACCTAATGTCAATTTACGACATATTTCAGCATTGATTAGCATCGGGGAAATTCGTAGGGGGAAGTTGCGACAACCACCCACTGGCTGGGTACACGACGGTTTACAAACTGTATTTTGACTGGAACGTGCCAATTTGGTGAACACTACGTGCTCTAATCATGCTAATAAAGTTACTCTTCAACATATACCTAATATTTTTCCTATAGCCCCTAGTCAGGGGAGGCATAACTGCATGAATTGGGATTCCACCCAACTAGTGTTCTGTGTATATATTTTCCTGCTTTGTTTCTACTTTCAAATTAAGTTTGATTGAATAAAGTAAAGTTGTACCCCAAAACCAACATAATTGATTACTGCAAGAAGAAATACCTCAAATGGGGTGGTCTAACGACCTTTCCCTTGGACTAGTCGTGTCGCTACACGCTTTGATTGGAACTCAGCGTCTTAATTTAGATGGATTATTTGCTGAATGGTAAGCATAGTTAGAAATAGTGTATAACAGAAGCTTCCATCATGGCAAAGCGTTTATTAAATAAAGTCTGCCATGAAAGCAACCAGTAAGAGCTTTACGTACGTTACTAGTAATGTGAGTCACGTTTGATCATTAGTGTAATCCTTGTGTCGTTTTAATCAACTAGATGCCAGGGGTACTAACTGTGGGAAAATACAATCAGAGAAAAACCACTAAGAGAAAAGTTTACGGCAGGATATACGAAATTATTTGATAATATAAATCAATCAAAACAGAAACAAAGGCGTCTTTTTATTCGGCTTTGATTTTCATGAAACTTGTTAGTCAATATACCTTTATAAAGTGAAACATGATAAGTAGATTAGACTAGAATTACCGAGTGTTGATTAGTTTAATGTACAGGAATCCAGCTTATCAATCAAAAGCAAATCATCATTATAAACATTTGTTTGCATAACATGGGCGCGTTCTGTAAAACTTAGTTTGACACTTTGTTAGAATGGGATACTTTCCAAATAAATTTTTGAATGGCATTGATAGCACTTTAAAGCTGATACTTGTTTTGGTTAACAGTTGAAAGAGGAAAGTATCTAAACCGTGAGTGACCATTAATATTAATCACTTAATTCTAGCAATGATTGATGTCATATTATAAAAGTAGGTTGCATAATAAACTGTCCTTTATCGGACATATCGTGTTCTGAATCAATTAACTTGCACATCGACTGTCAAACATACAAGGTGAGGCCTAACAAAATTACCAATTATTATTATTAATATGAGAGATAAGAGGAGGGAAAACGTTTGAAAGAGATGGTTTAGCTTCATATTTTAGAAATTCAATATATTCTGAGATAAAAACTGTTTATTAAATACAAATCAACATCCACAGGGGTTAAAACTATGTACAAGACTAAACAAAACACGAACAAAGTGTACACAAGTGGGTTTAGCTTTCAACAGTGTATTCCGGATGTAAGGTATATACTTGGGTTTTTATTGTATTTTTGGCAAGAAAGTCCCCGACCTCCGTTCCAGTGTACATAGTCCTTTTTTATCCAATGTCATCTGATAACATCAGAAATTAAAAACCCTACATGTAGTATTTGTTCTGCTTTAATTAGTTTGTGGTTTGTGGATCGTGGTGGTTTAATTTTAACAGGCGAACCCAAGTTAAATGTTGGATGTTATTTTTTTAGAAGACAAAACCCATAGAGGGACAGACAAATACACACACACACACACACACATACACCCCGACACACATTTTGTAATTAAATTTAGTAGAATAGATTTTGTAAATAGCTTTTGTTGGCTTGTTTGCTTGGGTGATTACATGGGATTAGTAGTCACAGTGATTAGCCACAGTTATGGAATATGCGGATAGTCATACTAACAGGGGTGCCTTTAGTTTTTGTTTGTTACAGGTAACTGTCAGCTAGTCCTGTGATAGTTCTTTATGACAGGACTAGATTGGATGGAAGCTGCCCCCTTCTAGCCGGGGTACCAGTTACAAGTATATAAGTCTTGGCTATGTCCAAAATAAAGTCCTGATGAGTCATTTAGAATTCGTGTAATAAAGTATAAATGTTCATAATGAGGCGAGTATATAGTCCCACCTTCGAGTAAAGACCCACTTCCTAATCAAAAGGTATTCAAAGACTTATTTTGGCCCCAGTAAAGTCCCACCCCTAAATTTAAATGATAATTCTGTTAAAATTGTAAAATAGTATTGGTATTTTAGTAGACCTTTCCACCGAGGTCTATTTTTATATTGGGCCTCATCGAGGTATATTTTAATAATGGGCCTTTTCACTGAGGCCTATTTTCATAAAAAGCCTTTTAATCAAGGCCTAATTGGGGTAAAATACCCTTTACTGAGGTTTTTTTCGGGTGATAGGCCTCGGTGTAAAGGCCTAGCATTTTTAAAAACTAGACATCGGCATCGGTGAAAAGGTCTATTGTAAAAACTAGGCCTAGGTGAAAAGACATGTTGTGAAAACTAGGCTTCAGTGAAAAGGGCCTATTGTAAAAACTAAGCCTCGATGAAGAGGCCGATTTCGAAAATAGACTTAATCTTTGAAAGAAATTAGTGAAGTAAAGTGTGTATATGGCTGACGACGTCTTTAGTGGGGCGGTATATGTGGTCTGGGATCTATGGTATATATCTTTGGTTTCGCTTAAGGGCTTCTCAGGGTAAGTTATGTATAACATCCGATGCAGAGTTAAATCAGTTCCATCTTACAGTGTTTTAACACTTTTAATGTTACTACTTATGATATATCTTCGGCTTCTTGATGTGACAGTTCTTCGTGACCTTTCCAAACCGCCATATACACAACATTCTTAACAAGGTATGTTCTTACAAATTTGTCATCAGAGGCGAAGCAGATAGCTTTACGCGTCAAGCTTAATACCAATCAGTGGGTGAACAAAGCAAATCAGCCATCGCGGATCACGCTGTTCAAAAGAACCACGTTATCAATTGGGAAGGAGCTAAAGTCTTACAAATGGAGACTAGTGCAAGTGCACGGTTTATCCGCGAATCACTTTGGATTCGCAAGAAAAGAACTAAATCATGAGCCGTGACAAGGGGCACACTTTTTGAGTCATGTTTATGGTCCTATTCTGACGTCAAAAGGCCTACGTATTACCGGAAGTCGAAGAAAGAAGAAGGATTACTCTGAGGAAGTTCGTCGTTAATGACGGACGAAACTGTCAGGTATGTGTTAAATCATATTGGTTCTGACTAAATGAAAGTTTCAACTTAATTCTTATCTACGAACCTGATGAATCTATTCAAGTATCTCATACTGTTATTCAATTTGTCGATACTTAACTAATCAACTTCGAATAAATAAGGAAGCTCAGTAAGCAAAGAAACATACAAATGAAGCAAGTAAGTAAGTGAAAGACACAACATAATAGAACGTGTGGAGTATAAGATACATAATATGTGCGATTTCATGCCAGAGTGGCGAGAGGAGGAGAAGGAGCAGGCTTTTGTATACCGTGGCATTTCAGTTTTCCACTATGTTGTAACATCTGATGGAATCTGCCACAGAGATGTTCAAAGGGCCATCTAACTGTTATTGTAGCAGCATGTGATAAGTATTGACAATGGCTTTTGCCGTGTTGTTTTGGCTTTTATTTGGCATCAAACTGTTTGTGTACAAAGGCTTTCTCCTCCTCCTCCTCCTCCTTTCGCCTTTCTGGCAGATGTCACTATGGCATGAAGTGGCAAACCACTGCTAACTTGAATGGTATAATTTCCCCGTGTATTTGAACAAGAAACAATTTAATTTATTTGTAAAACACTACTTACAAATATCTAGTAGGTTCTTGGTTAGGATGTTGGTTGTGTTTTTACTGCGCACAGACCCAGCTTCTAGAAAGGCGAATCCGCACTGCATAACTGGAATCGAAAAATATTATTAAAGAACAATACATTATAAACAAAGAACTGTTTTTAATGGAAAATTGTGTTTTGAGTAAAGGAAAGTTTTTTGTTTGTTCATTACCCAATAGTTTAATATAAATTTACCCAATAGTTTAATATAAATTTAATGTGTCATATCACGCCATAGCTCTTCGTTTACAGTAGTTTCGTTTGCACATGGTGTAAGGTAGCCTGCGTTTTATTTATTGTTTTCTGGGCTGATTGGTTGGTACACAGTAAAATTTCAGGCTACAGTCTAGCAATCAATTGTACACTTTCGGTCACTATTTCAACCATAATCATGATAATTCTTGAACAGCTTTGTCTAATTTATCAAGTTTGTTTTATTTAAGATCCGGGAAAGTACCTTTGTTTGTTTCTTCGTTACTATCTATATATCTAGTTGTCAACATGTTTGTTCCCTAAAAATGGCACGACCAGTCAGTGCCCAACACCTGAAAAATCGTTATTTTGTTTTCCCTGCACGCACACAAGGTGTTGGAGTTGGCTTAGACGGGCTAAAAAAATAGTTGCTGTTATTTTTGACTGAATTTCAATTAACTGAACATTTTCTTATAACTTAGTAGCGGAAGTAGTTTTTCTCATAAATTTTAGGTGTTAAATTATTGAATTTGATAAAGAACTTTTCGTCTATACTTTGATCAACTTTGCAATTCTATAATTTTAAAACTCAATCCAGCCAGTTTTAACCACCACGAGTTAAATATATAATATTTTATATTTAAAATCCCCTGTGTAGGGGAAATCGAATATGCAATAAGGGAGTCAAGAACACGCAAAAATAAACTCTTTCTCAAATTAATAGTCTCAAAAAGTAACCACACCATTTTAAACAAATGTGAAATTTCGCGCCCACCTTGTTCCATGGAATTCATTGAGATACACTGTTCAATTTGCCAAACAAAGGAGCCTTTGTGTTAACTCTCAATGACAAGATAACCATGTATAACATAGCAAAGCCAGCTGACAACATGTAGAAGTCACCTTACTTGCTTTACTGTGTTTTTAATATGGAGTTGGCCATTGCTGTTGAAAATTTTGCGATGGGATAACATTTTGTGTGTTCTTTACTGTCTTCTTATATTCACACCTGTACTCACATGCAACTTTTATTTGATCAAAGATGTGTGCTTCTTTTAAGATGTTTTATATTTTACTGCGATTTATCCCTTTCTGGTTAGCGATTGTTGGAACTTGGTCATTTTCATTCATAAATTACACAATATCATCAAGTATTTTAAACAATTGAAAACAGATATTGGTTCATAGATCCTATATACTACTAAGTTATGTATTGTTTCAACCTATTTCATTAAGAGATCAAGAAATCACAACTATTTTTGAATAATCAGACAGTGTTGGTTGATGCATGGAAAATCAAATCAAATCAAATTAGTCTATTATACATGGATTGGCCACTGACTGTTTTTCATGTTTCTCAAAAATAAAAAATATTGAAGATTACTTTTGATTAATTAAGTCATGGGTCGGTTGGAAGATTGGTTTTTTTTTAATATTGAACAAAAAAACTCAAAAGTTGGTAAGAGTCGGTCACGTTATGGCAAACAAAATTCTAAGCCTTACCTTGCTCCAATTGGCTCTCTTCATTTGTACATCTGGATTATACTTCTTCTTTTCCTTCATTCCATGTGGCAAACCAGGCTTAAATGCACCCTTAAAAGCTCCTAACAGTCCTGGGGGTGGAGGGGGTGCTCCTGGCCCACCTCCCGGAGGGGGTGGTGGAGGGGGTGGCCCACCCCCTGGACCTGGAGGGGGCGGTGGAGGGGGTGGTGGTCCTCCACCTGGACCGGGTGGGGGAGGAGGAGGAGGAGGAGGAGGAGCACCTCCACCACCTGGAAAGGGTGGTGGAGGAGGAGGGGGTGGAGCTGCTGCACCCCCAGGTACAATAGGTGGGGGTGGACCTCCAATTTGTGGCACAAAATTTGCAGCATTTTTAACCTGAAATTAGTAGAAAAATCACAAGAATGTTGTTAAGATTTTATATTATTGTGGTAAAAATTATGTTCATAACTTTCAATTCATGTTATGATTCACTTTGCCGTTATTTTTTCCCCTTTTTTGAATTTCTTTCTGTTTAGGTTGCACACTGGGGATGTAAATGGTGGAGCATGTAATAATGCTGACCTCAAGCACCATACGTCAATTGATCGCTCGGCCAACAGCCAATCCTATAATTAGCTTGCACAAATCAGTGGCATGACCACACAGTAATACGTAACAAATGCTTGAAAGGTGCTTGTGTTTAAAAAATATAGTGGCTTTCACGTTGAAAACTTTCCATTTTATCACTGAAGCATACATCCGCTATATGCTTACTTAGCACAATAACGACCTTTGATGCGCATTAAGAAATCTGACAGATCCAGAAGGCGTGGATAAATTTTGTTTTTAGTAATATTTTTATGCAATACAATTCTGGTTCTAGTTCCGGATTTGTACTCTGATTGTTTTTCACAAAAGTTGTGAGTTCAGACCCATGCGTACTGCTTGTTGTGTAAAACACTTGAAATGGTAAACATTCAAATTTTGCATTGATTGGCTGTGACGTGCATGATCCAAGAACCTAAATCTGCGCCCAGTCACCAATTGACTAAGGAGAAGCCGTGCTTGCCAGAAGACACATTCCCTTCATGTCAAAAGGTGTCAAACTGGTGAAATATCGTTGTCAATGTTGTCACTGACAAAGTTGCAGAGCCTAATAAGTTTCAATTTATTTTACTTTCAGTTCCATCTTCAGAGAAGCTACAAAATTGGATTTTCCTGATAACTTACCTGTTCTTCTAGCTCAATGACTTTGTTTTCATATTCTTTGATCTTCTTCTCTACCGCTGTGAGTTTTGCATCAGCCTCCTGTCTTGATGTTAACTCTTTCTCCAACTAAAGGTGAAATAGGAAAGAGTATACTGTATAGCGGGAAATTTTTGCGGGGGTAAAATTTTAGCGCTTTTCGCGTTCGACCAGGCAACCGCAAATTTTTAACCCCACGAAAAATATTTGTTACCCATAGAATTTAATAGGCAAGTATTTGAAAACGCGAATTTAAAACCCGCTAAATTGTCCAGAATGAGTGAAATCGCGAAAAATTAACCCCGCGAAAATATCCCGCTATACAGTAATTATGACAAACCTAACAGGAAACATTGATGGGGCGGGAGCCAGAACCACTCAATTGGGTAGGAATACATGACTTCCAGCGACCCTGTCTTTACTGATGTATCAATTTATTTTTATGTTTAGGGTTGGACTTAAAGAAGGTCTTTTTAAATTCATTGAGTGCCCAAATTCTGAAATAACCCCCTGTAAATGTTGGTTTTGAGGTTTTTTTAATTGTGTTTGAAATTTCCCAAATTCACTTCAAACGTGGCAGTAGACTTATGCATGAACAAAAAAACAGGGGAAAAGGGGTTCTCTTCAAGAGAAGATGCGTAAAGCAGGTTCCACCTATTCTGTGTTTAGGGGTTGTTTAATGCAAAGTTTCAAGAAAAAGGGGTGCTTTCTCAGAGCCAAATGCGTAAAAAGGGGTCGTAATTGGGATTACACTTAATTGTTAATGGGGTTCAAATTTGATGGAAAGTCCTGTTACTCATCCTCATTTAGGGGTGTTATTAGGGGGCATTTTTTGAATCGTTGTTCGTGCAGGCATGTACGGTACATCAAAATACCTGAGTTCCCCCCCCCCACGATCACATCAGAATTCATTAAATTAAGCAGTCTGCTGCTATGACAAAGTATATTTTTGGCATAACATAACATAATTTATTTCATTCCAAAAATGCAAGGTACAATAAAACACAAATTAAAAACTATAAAATTAATAATTGTGGAGGAGAACTGCGAAATAACCCAACGGTTTGTCAAGTCTCAGACTGTCCAAATTGTTACCCAATCAGTTTTTATCTGAAATAGCTTACATCTTTTTCAAATTTCTCTGCTTTACCAGCCATTTCTTCAAATTTGGATTTATCAGCCAGTCCATCTGAAAGAGAGAAAACAGTGAATAAACCAAACTTGTTAATGAGATCAATATTAGAATGGCATAACCACACGGGTTATAGTCTCTAAGTCTAGGTGGCAGACTTGGTCCAAAAACATGAAACAACATATCGTTGTTTGGCAGGAAGAACCTTATGTAGTTTGGGCCCTGGAACATACATAAGTTAAAAACTACTACATAGGATTTTTTGCTTATAGTACATGTTCATAGGCCAACATTACATTTTGAGGTTTTTCCTGCCCACAGACGATATCAATTATCATGCAACTGTTGTGCTGGTGGAAAATTGTACAGTGGAACCCCGTTAATACAAATTCTGCTAATACAAAAACCCTGATAACACAAAGTAATTTGCAGGTCCCTTGCATTATTTTTACATGGTAACTGTACTTGATAACACAGAATCATGATAACACAAACTAATACATGAGGATCCATAGATCTTTTGTTAACAAGTTTCCACTGTATGTGGCATTATCACTCAAGGTTTTGTCCTTTATACAACTCAGGATATCGGAATGAAAATGACACAATCAGGACAAAGTAAGGCTGGATTTATACTGGGAATGTTGGTCAATTGATGAGTAACAAAATGCATGTAACCACTTGACCCCTCCTGGCAATTTGAAGACTTTCAATGTTTTTCTATTGTAGTCTCCAGTTGCTGTACATAAGCGGACTGCAACGTTGGAGTTTTATATTAGTTGACAAATAAACACATCGGTCTGAAAACATTACTTTAATTATCATAGTATTTCATTCATAGATGATTCAAATTCTATCAGAAAGAAGAATTATGTGATTTTCAAATAAAGGTGAAGTCTCGCACTGGTCAACCAGATCCATAGGGAATATGTCAAGGATGAAGTTTACTCTGTCATATCTACCATAAACTGAGCCGGTGTAAAGCTGAATTTATATTCGACCCGCAAGCGTTTTGAAACGCAACAGTACATGGGCACAGCATTGTTTTTTGCTTGCAGATAGAGGGATAGCAATGCGCTTGCACACGCTCACCCACTCCAGACGAGTTGAAAAAAGTTGAAAACAACTTTGAGAGCATTTGCTTGCGTTTCTATTGCCGTCTGCAGCGACTCACCCGCTAGTGTTTGAGTGTAAATTCAATTGTGGGTGGTGGTCAGCGAGCACACGATCAGCGTTTCAAAACGGTTGCGTTTCGAGTATAAATCCAGCTTAAGGCAGTTTGTCCCTGAATAACTGGTAGTGGTGGGACTCCAGTTTGTAAATGGCCTGGCTTAAAAGTTATTTATATGCAGATAAGCTGAGTCATTAACATTGAAACATTCAGAAGTCAATACTGGCAATCATAGCACTTCTCTTTCCCACTCTATCAACACATACTTACCCACTAGAGGACCAACATCAACATCAAATTTAGCCGTATGCCTGAAATCAGGATCCGTGCCTTCTTTGTGGAGGACTATTTGTGATACACATTCTTCTATTAATTTAAAATATTGCGGTCTGGAATGAACGACAACAAAAATGTCAGTATATAATTGAAATTTTGAGATAAAACTTAAAACGCTCAAAACTGTCTTGAAAATATTTTTGGGAAAAACAGGGAATATCTTTCTTTATTTTGGCCAACACATCAGTTTCATATGACACCGTTTTAAATTGTGTTAGTGCATCAAATACCTCCCCTCCCAACCATCTGTGTTTATAGTATAGGCTAAGAAAAAATGATCTCGTTTTGTCTATAAGCCTACGTTTCTCTTAGCCCATGTACTCTATAATTTACAGGGTTTTTTCATTAAGCCTATGTGGTTACACACCACTAACACATGTATACACAGTTTTCTATGGGGAAAATTACCATTTTGGAGCTGATTGTTTTCAACATTTAGAATTCCTAGATGAACAAACCAATATTACCAGCATAAATAAAGGCATTTAGTCTACAAATGATCAACACTTCAGCATATGGTGACCAGAATTTGTTCCAGTTTATAGCCTCTGAACAAAAAGGTAGTCATACCCACACTTTCGTCATATAGCTAAGTCGCCGAGAACAAGGTTTTCCCTTATTTGCGGCAAATTACGCCAGCGGATTAA
>JAUMTS010040685.1:0-11094 GCA_032273385.1 Ophiopholis aculeata | reverse complement strand
TTATTACCTTGTTTTCATTGCCTGGACATATGTTATAGAATCTCACATAAAAATACGCCTCTGTTTTACCATCGCTACCAAAGTGTATGCTCTAACAGTGAATTTCCTAAATTTAGAATTCTCTGTTTTGTACAAAAACAATTAACAGCATCGCCTGTCCTCAGTTTTTTTTAATCACCGTGACATTTTTTATCGTTATCCTGCGCTCATCAATTTGTGATTATTTTCTTCGAAAAACATAATATAATTGTGGTGCCTGAATTAGATTAATAACTACGCCTCACTTGCCACTTGCCGTTGGAGTTGTCCAACTCACTCGCCTGGGGCTTGTGAGAGTGGACAACGCCAGCATCAGCACTCGTTCTTTATTTTGGTACAATTTCTCTTGCGTCAAGTAATACGAAGTTATTAATCTTTAAGTATGTGAGTGTGTCACATGTTGTAATCATCACTCTAATGGGCAAAACTCCCACATTCAATGAACAAAAAAATGAAGAATCAAACTTATCAATATTTTGCTTGGTTTATAAAGGACTTTCAGCATTGCGCTTTCATTAATGCCCTGAAACCCCAAGGCATTTAAGTTAGAGGACTTCAGCCATGTTACGTTCAGCCTTTAAAATTCATTAAATTATCCCATTCCTGAATGGGGTGCTGGGAATGGTGTAAGATTATGGCATCACCACTCTGAATGAAGGAGTTAGAGAGAATGAGTGGTGTTTGGCTTTGGCTTAGTGTAAACAATGTTTGTTACTTATATTGTGATATACTAGATTGCACCAGAATGCATTAAAACAAGATTTATATTAGTGTCTGCCTGATTTTAGCTTATCGGTTTTGAATCAAAAAGTGGTAAATATTGCTTCATCTAACTAACAATTTGATAATAATAATAATAATAATAATAATGACGTATTTGTGAGCGCATAATAACATAAAAAACATCTCAATGCGCTGTGAAAGAAAAATATATACAAGGAATACTCAAAACACAAAAACAAAGATAAATTACACTAGGAAAGCAGCCCTAAACAAGTGTGTCTTAAGCTGAGCTTTGAATTGAGCAACAGTGGGTGAATTGCGGATATGTATGGGAACTGCATTCCACAGTGTTGGGGCAGCGACAACAAAGGCCCGCTCACCATAGGTCTTGGTACGGGAGCTAACAGTGACCAGGTTGCCCACAGGACGCACGTTACCTGCCCTAAGGACACGGGGAGGAACATACAGGCTGATGAGATCTTTCAGATATGATGGGGCAACACCGTGGAATGCCTTGTATGTGAGGAGGAGAATCTTGAAATGGATTCTTTGATCAATCGGAAGCCAATGAAGCTGATCACGTAGAATGGGCGTAATGTGATCACGTTTTTTGGTAAGGAAAATCAAGCGAGCGGCCATATTTTGGATCCTTTGTAACTTACAGATGTCTTTCGATGAAAGACCATACAGAAGGGAGTTACAATTGTCAAGCCTACTGATGACAAAGGCCTGAATGAGTTTCTGTGTAGAGACTGGGTCAAGGTACTTCCGCAATTTTCCAATCCTGCTCAAAGCAAAGGTAGCACTACGACACAAGATGTTTACATGTTGGTTCATATTTAAGTGCTTGTCAAGTACAACGCCCAGATCTCTTACTTGAGATGAGGGTTCAACAGCTGTTTCGCCAACATTGATGGAAGGTAATTGCCGAGGTGTAGCAAATCGTGAAGTGAAGTGTATGATTTCAGTTTTGCTATCATTCAAAACCAAGAAATTAGATGACATCCATGTTTTGACATCTTTAATACAGTTTTCAATTTTCTCAATTGCATTCTGTTGAGTGCTGACATTGAGACTGATGTAAAGTTGGGAGTCATCAGCATATTTCATGCAGGAGAGACCATGTCTTGTTATAATGCTCTCCAGGGGAGCGGTATACGCGATAAAACATATGGGACCACACACAGACCCCTGGGGCATACCAAAGTCTACTTTGGTATGTCTACTCTACTCTACTACTACTATAGCAACCCGATCATTGTACGGAGAATAAACATTTGGAGAAATTTTCTTGCAATTCAAGCCAATAATTATTCATAGTTTCATGGGTTTTTGACAATTATAATTATATACAAATATAGAAGAATTTTGTATTTGTCCCTTCCTCTAAGATTGCAATGTAAAAGCTAGACATATAATACTGTTTGAGAAATAAAAGAGTTCAAATAAGGACCAAGCTCTTCCAATACGCAATTCCAGTTATCACACTACTAGTGAGCAAGAACTAGTAAACTTTGTTGTATTTTTGAAATATTTCCCCAATAACTGAATAAAAAATGTCGCTAACAGCTTGGCCTTAGGATATAATACTCGACACGGTTTTACCACAATATTCGGATGGCACAACAACAGAATGACAAGTTTAACTCACAATTCATGGCAATGGTAGAGTTAATTGTCTTTTTTATACCATTTGTATTGCCTTTATAGTCATGCTAATAACGGGGTGATCTTGACGAGAACCAATTATTGCTAGAGTATTCAATTACTGGCATTAATTATTCTGTGACACACGAAAAAACATGTCTATTTTGAAAAGAAATATGTCAAAGCACAACCATAGCTTGTCATAATCTCCCCTAGTACGGATCGTTAACGATGAAGTGTCACTTTACAATACGAACTGAAATTGATAATCTTGTACCCCCGTACCACACGCAAACTATTATCACGATAAAAAGAAGTTGTTAAAGCATAACCGATTTCTGTCGCCTTTCATGTTATTCTGATCATATTTACTGTACGTACTATTGTATTCATTGCCTGATTAGGGTATCCGGTCCTAAGCACGTGGCCAGGTGTGTATTGGCTTAAAGATTGACAACATTGAAATTACTCGCACACGTACTTAGATACCGGTCAAATTCCTGTTGCGATAGGGATGATATTTAATGGTATTGAGTTTTACGTTCGTGAGCTGTGTCATTTTATCGCGAGTTGTGTCATTTGATCAGAGTGTGAAAACAAGTAGGGCACCAATCCTTTCTGATCGCTAATTTTTCTAGCTTCACCGCTTGCCAGATGTTTTACAATCTTGATATATACGATGATCAATGCAGTCATTGAGCTATTAGTATGATTTTATTTTTATTTTATGATTTTATCAAATGTTAAGAAAAGAGCCTGAATTTAGCGCGCTAAGGTGTAACTTACAAATCAAAGTAGTCAGCACATATCTCGACATCTATTGCAAAAATGGTACTTCAGTGCGTTGAAGTGTGTCCACGTTTTTCACTTTAGACTATAATTGTTTAAGTACCAATACCTTTAAATATTTGACATTGTTTATATTGATATTATAATCTTCTAATGATTCGCAAAAGTATCTTTGTGATACACAGATACTAATCAGTATTAACAACTCGGCAAATTATAACTGTCAATCAAACTAACTACTTAGTTTAGTGTTCATTTTAGAAACGAAACAGGTTCGATTAATGGTTAATTTGTTATTTTCACTATTGATTTGTTTCAAATTGTCGTTGTCTTGTCCTTCTAAAATCAGTTATTTTGTCTTGTCTTGGATGACATACACTTTGAGTCTTGAATGTAATGCTTAGACTTCATTCTTTAAGAGTTACAGTAAATGTATATTAGCAGTTAAGATTCTAAGAGTTACAGTAAATGTATTTAATATATTTCTGAGAGCTTTAGAATTGACCTCTCATGATGTATTCAAATATTAAGAACATATTTTGATAAAGTAAAATTCTAAAATATAGAATTCAAATCACTGTTTTGTCATAGTCGGCAGAAATTCGTGAACCCCATCGACATCCCTTGAATTTGAAGTAATGATAATTGTAATAAATAGCAGACACTCTTGACAATTTACCACCTTTCCTTGAAAACTAACAGTTTTTGAGAGATACATTTGAATTTGTATAAGCAGATATCCACCTACGTTAATAACATTATATTCCAAAAAGAATTTAATAAGCTTTTCAATAGTCGGAAGGTATTGTTACGAATGCGTTCAGTGAATTAAAATGCAAAACGTGTTGCACGATAGGTGCTATCCTGTGTCAGAATAGATATTTGGTAGAGGTCAATATACATGTTAATATTCAAACGTTTGCCTACTTAGGAAACTGAGCATATCAGGTAAATAACCTTTATTGATCGCCATTTTGTTTGTGGACACGTATTCTCTAGGTTTTAAGCACTTTGTAATCATACCAAACGCTTTATTCTAATGCACTATGCGATTATTTTGTAAGCGGGACTAACGTTTAACAATCGATAAAATTCTTACTCTTTTCTTCAAACTTCAATGGATCGTTTGGTGAAGACATGGGATCCATGTTAATGCAAAGTGCATGCGTGTTTTAAAGACGTGTCACATTATTTTACATCAATGGAGTTCAATACCACCTTTGGTGAGTATATAGCCTAGATTGATTTCACTTCTCAACCAAACAGGTTCTTAGGCAGGTGTCAGGATAGATTAGTCTTTTATTTTGTGATTTGTAACATAAGCTACCTCTTAATTCTAATCACTTATGTGAGGTAAATACAACGTTCGGACGTCATCACATTTGTTCCCAGCAAACCACAAACGAAGAAGAACTAAAATCACTTCAATTCAATCTATCGACCCTACGTTGTGATAATGGTATATGATGTAACATTCAAAACACAAAGTTCTAACTTAATCCTCGCGTAGGCTAATAATATATCTGTCATGTGAGTGACATATATCTCTTTTATATATATCAAGCTCCCCTGCACCTTTCGTTACAAATTTCAAAATCATTCGTTGCTCATGGGAAAATGTAGCAAGCAATAGCAATCTATTTAATCCTCAAATCGGATGTGGCAACATTCGTACTTCTAATAAATGCTTTCACTTCGTAGAATACAAGCATCACATTATAGTTGATATATTAAAGCCATGTCGACTATTAATACTTGCTTACTAAACGTCTTGACACAACGTTACACAATCACGAGTACTAAAAGAATAAGACACTAATATGACTGTTACTATGTTACTGCAATGAAAATAGGGATTTTGATTAGTTTATGTTATCTTGTGGAATTCATTAAATTTTAATAAAACATAAGAAATTTAAGTGAGTTGAAAAAGCGAAGATGCTGCAAGAATACGGTATAACGCGAGTGTTCGTTTATCATTTACGCGATATAAATTAAAAATCAACATTGCTTATCTATAAAAAGGTACATACAAAGGACGTAGCCATAATTATTTTAATTCACCTATAAATATTTCAGGAAATAAAAATCTGAATATTTTGTATAGTTTAAAAAAACTATGGCAACAACAATTGTGTGTCAAAACCAGTTACTTGGCTTCATGTGCAGGGTTACTTTAAATGAAACGGCTTAGGCAACTTTATTATTGGTTTTGAACTTGACGATGTAAAATAACGGGCCTTTTCTTTGTTTAATACCAATGCACCTAAGATCCCATAATGATAATTTGTTCTAATCAAATGTCAAATGACGTGTTGCTAAAGCTAGTGTTAAGAAAATAAGGATTCAGATAAGTTAATATTATCTTGCATATCTCGTCTGCATAATGAATATACATTTTCATTAAAGCATTGGAAATCCAGGTGCAGAGAAAACGTGAAGATGCTGTACATGTATGGCAGAACTTGAGTTTTCCTATGTTATTGATACGTTAGAATTTGACAGTCAACTTTGCATAATCCCTCAAAAGAGGAAAATCAAGAACATAACCATTGTTTTAAAACACCTGTTAAAGCTTCAGGTATTAGAACAACATATTTTGTTTCTACATTGCAGTAGATGATAACATTACCCACTGGAAAATTGCACCTTGTGGTATTATAACTCCTACGTTGAAAACAAAACCCGATAATGTTGACACTTTGACACAAACACAGACTACTGTAAAATATAAAAGTATAGACTTTTTTCCTAATTGGCGTATTCACGTCGAAGACGGGGCACAACCCAACTGAGCATGGTAAGTGCAACTAACGCTTCCGGTACAAGTTAATTTAAAACGAGGCCAGTGGTGTGTCCTCGACGAGAGTGCTGTTGTTTATCAATACGACAAACTTTGTACTAATCACTGATATAACTAATTCGTATTTACTGTTTAATATTTGATGTTGATACATTCGTGAAACTTAGTTTACATATACACGGTACTGCCAGAAGTTTGAAATTTAATGATTGCTGGTAACCAACAAAATCCATGAAAATTAGGCGGCATCGCAGTTCATTCACATGGTGGCCAATGCAAGAGATTAGCATGTATAGTCGGTGCGTACCCCTTCCATTGACGTGAATGCGCCCATAAGGAATAAGGTCTATAGTTATGCTTTTTTGGCTTTTAAAAAGTGCCAGAACGTGACTTGTGTATTTCAAAATCATGCAGTTGTTCTGTTAAAATCTCCATTGTTGCTTAAACAGAAGTTAACTTTATTTGTCAACAATTTATCAGCAAAAGAAAACAAGTTATTTACAAAAGGTCGAGATATTTCAAAATCGACAATGAACCAGAATTGCAACAGGTGTTTCCAGCCTTTTTTGTCAAAATATAAATTTAGTAACGGTAAACGTATTTGTTGATATTCAACGTTGCTGACTATGGAAACTGAGTAAAACTACGAACATGATCGCCCCTTTTCAAGAATACTCTGACATAACGATGTAAAGTGCAAAGAGGGCTTAAACAATGGGCCTTGGCAATTTGGTAAATTGTCTTATATGTCTTAAGAATTGAGCTGTTTTTATTTCTCAACACTACATTGCTGTGTGAGAGGAGTAACACAAAAAATTGAGCACATATCGATTACCCTGATGATCACCAGTTTTCAACTAATGTACGCTGACGCTGACGCTGCTCTGTTATGTTTTTGTAAGTTTATGTTTTTTTTTCTCAAAAGCTGTCTCTTTAAACATTATGTGGCTCTTCTTGGACGAGAAATGGTACGCATGTTAGTGTGTGTTTAAAGAATATAACATTATTTAGAATCAATGGAGATCTTGAAATAGCACCTCCATGGAGTAGCGAGTCTGTTTGGATTTCACTTTTCACGCCAATGGATTCTGACGCAAGTTCCAGCATAGTTAAGTAATTCATTGTTTGGTGTCAAACTTAAGCAAGGTTATAGTTACTACATTCTTATGTGAGGGAAATACAACGGACGAGGATATTTAATGTTTTCTTTGCTAGTAAATAGCGTAGTTAAAACAAAATATCAGTTCTATCAAATGTGATAATGAGGGCAGATGATAAAAACCCTGTGGTAGACTTTAAAATCTGTCAGATACCTCTTTTATACGTGTATCTAAACGGCAACTTTCGTTACCACATTCGTTGCCCATTGCGAAATGCAGGTTTTAAGAAACAACGTTAATATTAATTGAGATGTGTTAACATTCTAACCTATGTTTTCTTTGAAAATACTAGAGCACGTGTTACACCTTGAGCCACTTTTTCCAGCAGCAAATTGACATCTATTTGACCCGAGGTGACCTCTTACCCCATCAATGTATGTCAAACTGGTCAACGGTTCTTCTGACCAAAATTGACAGTCATAAAGTGTTCCTAAGGACATTTATCCCTACTTGACCTTTTTGACCCTAGCGTAACACTTAACCCTTGCAGTGTTTTACAATGTGTTGAACAGTTCTTTTGACTAAATTAAATAGTCGTATTGTGCTTCTAAGCAAATCGACCTCTATTTGACCCCGGTGACCCTTGTCTGACCTTTGACAACAACAATGTATTTGGATTGCGTCAGAGATTTTTTTGACTAAACTTGGTAGACATAGAGTGTTCCTCAGCCAATTTACTTCTAGTTTACCCCCAGATGACCCTTACTTGATCTTTGACCTTAGCAATGTAATGTGTTTGTGTCAGTTGTTCTCCTGACCAAATTTTGTAGTAGTATATATTTATAATCTACTAATCCAATGAAAACATCAACATGTTAACCACAAGTCTAAATAAAAAAAAAATGACTATATAAAATATGGGAGTGAAAATTTCCAAACAGTTATCCATAGTAAGGAATACTAAAGATATACTGCAAAAGTCGTAAATAAATTAATCCCAGGAAAAAAAATCGAACGATTAACTGATAACTTTGTATGATTGTGTGACTCACGTGTTTGATTTAATTCATAATATATTTAGTTATGGCTAGCCTTAATATGGAAAAGCTTTAAGACCAACAATGAATATCAATAACAAATTCTTATTCCGAATTCAAAAATGTTAATACATATGTAAAATGCATAGCCTGACCCTTTATTTACCAATTTCTTTGAAAATATACCTAATTAATGGCACAAAAGTAATATGGAGTACAAGATAACAATTTGATTGCTTTTGTTATTTCATAAATTGTTATAATTTTTAAAATAAACAGTAAGTTAATACCATGTGTTTAAGAGAGTGAATCATGCCAACTTTGTAGGCAGCACAAGTAACTATACTTTTAAAGCGTATGCAAGGTTACGAACTTTAGAGTTAGTTTTTAGTATAAAAAAAATCTTATGTATAGGCAAAGGTTATACAAGTGTATTGGTTTTAAACTTCAGTGATGTGACATAACGTGGTTCCTTCTTCTTTAAACATCCTGGCTCCTTGTGGTTTACTATGATACTTTGTGAGAATCAAATATATGACACATGGAGTGTTGCTATCATAGGTGCATTAAAAATAAGATTCCAGATTCATCGATATATGTTAATCTATCCCCTAAATCTCAAATGCATGTACATGAAAGGTAGATTTTATCCAAGTAGTATAAGTATTGAAAATTCAATGCTAGTTAAAACTACTACTTCTTACACATTGAATTATGATTTTTTTGGAAGGACAATTTTCTTTCAAAATGTCATACATATCAGACACTGTAAATAAACCATCGATGCATTATATTATAAATCAAATAACTACAATGAACATTATACACAAGTATGTTCTGCCACTTGTCTTCTAACCTGACAATACCTTTTGAGTTTCCGGAGGTAAGAAGAGGTCTCGTCAAAACACATCATTATCTCCTGAAGTGATATAGTTGTTTTTAGTCCATCTATAAACAAACAACGCAAATGACTTGATCAAACTAAGACAATGCTCAAAGGTAAATTGATGATGATAATGGTTATGTTAATCATGATTATCAATGATTTTAAAATGCATAACTTTAACACACTAGACCAATAAGGAATTAAAAAACAGACCCTATTAACTTTAACGTTTACATATTTGTTTTTTACTGGTTGACCCCTGGAACACATTTTGCAAGGTTTCACTTCAATGTGGCCACTTCTTTACCCTCCAAGGAGAAATAAATGAATGAAACACTTGCAAGACTTGGGATCAGAAATCATTTAAGTGGTTAACTGCTTTAACATTCTGTACCATTATTTGGTCAAGACAATAATATACATATTTTGCAAAGCTGTTGATCAGTTCTTATTTGTCTTAGAGAAGCATTATATTTAATTTATATCAAATTATTTTAGAAACGTCGTTGAATCAATATCAATGTTAAATGCGAACATACGTGTATGTAAATACACTTCTAGCTTTAGGAAGCTTACTGAATGCGTTTATCAGAATCTGATGCACTTAACGTTGTCTTCGTCATTTTTCTTATAGATGTTGATTATTTAGAAGTACTGACTTAAATGTAGGTCTCTAGAGCGGATAAGTTGATGTTTATCATCAATTAAAATCGCATCTGACAAAATCTAAGTTAGAATCTTAAAATCTTGTACTGAATATTTTAAAAGAGTTTTATATATCGACGTTTACCAGTCAGCATATCTTTAAGTCACTTATAATTGTCAGTAACAGTTTTAACTGTAACGATAAATTGGTGTCGTATTTATAATAAATTACCTGCAACTACATAGTCCTTGCTTAGCATTGCAATACACTGTCTAATGTTACACGTGCCCATTATAATTTCATTTAGAAACGAAAAGCAAAGATAAAGCCATATAAATAAACCCCTTAATTAAATTTTAAAATATGTATATTTTTTCAAATGACAATTGCCTGTAACGACTTTATCAAGTCATCAAGAGTATTTTTAATATTTCTTTTTTCTGATGTTGATTTGTTTTCATATCGGAAATGAAAATAAGCTATTACTTGTAAATCAATATATTTCTAGTTGACCTCTGGTAAAAATCGATCAAGATCACTAGAATGAGTCCCTAAAGAGTCCGTTGAATGGAGAAATATAATCGATCAAATAAAAATTAGGTATACCTTCCCCTGTCATTCGAGTTCAATACCATCGAGTACATTCACCTGCATATATTAGAAGAAGGTTGGCACATTTATCTCAATTTCCAACCCTTTTACGGAATGATATTAAGTAACAACATTGTAGTGAGTGGTGACATCAAGAATTGTAACAATTCTGAATAAAGGCTTACATTTTAATCCTTACTATCGCTCATTATATCTCCCATATACCATTACATTTATATTCATTTATCACGCATTCGCGTTACCATTTCCAAATTACTCGTTTCTAATAGGTGCAAAACCTTTTTTTTTAAGGTATCGCTGATGTGTTAGCATTTAATACATTCAGCTAGGTTGTATTTGAAAACGCAATCATTATGATTTTATTGTATGCATTAGTGTTATAATTTCACAAAGATTATACAATATGGAAATTACTTTATTTCATCATGGATTGCTCTTTTTTCTTTCTTTCTTTCTCTCTCTAAATCATTAACGTTGTTTATATTTTATCATTCCAATTTTATTCAACATTGACATATAAACATAGACAGAGATAATTGAAAAGAAAACATATAAAGCCAGACAGGAGGGTATACGTAGTGTAGAAATTTAGAGCAATTCTAGCTCAATTCTCCGCAAGCAATGACATATCAAATTACAATCGGAATAGAGATACACAAATAAATATCATTTAAAAAATTACTTTCATAAAAACATAATAATAATAATAATAATAAAACCGCATTTTATAGCGCCTTACGTTACACCTCAAGGCGCTTTCAAACTAGTACATGAAATATAAAGACAATATACAAAAACGTATAATACACTAT
>JAUMTS010040574.1:0-11095 GCA_032273385.1 Ophiopholis aculeata | reverse complement strand
TCTTCTCATTCCACCTCTGCTATGTCTGTTTCAGACGAAGAGCAACCAAGAATATCCTGTCCAGGCCGGAAGATTATTCCAACAGAGTGGGACAGAGCCACAAGTGAGATCTGGTTTTCAGGAGAGATTCAGACATGGGATAACTCGGAGGATTATGTGGAGGTTGTTTGTGATCCACGGGAAGGGTTCTTTGGGTTAGGTAATACCGACGTTAACTGTGTTGCTACTGATCAATCCGGGAACTCAAATGATTGTTCCTTCCGAGTAACCGTTTATGGTAAGTCTATTGAAACGCTTACTAACGAACCGGCCATGAATCCTTGAGAAAGCTTTTTCTAGTTTGCATATAATCCTATAATATGGGTGGAAATATCCACATATGTATTCGGCAAACATGAAACGGATAATTAACGACTGTTGGGATTTGAGACTCAAAAGAAGTACGACGTGGTTATGTCATGTGTATGAGTTGCAAACGGTCAGAACTGCGTGTGCATTGTATTATTTGAGGCATTGATAGGTGACATAATTTGTGAGTTTCTGCCTAATCAGAAAATACTGCATAACTGTGTTGCATCGACCAATTTATGTATTTATGTCGTATCAAAAGCCACCTTGAACCAGTTTCTTTTAAACACGTTCACGTCGCAACATTCAATCAAATACATCAATATACTTTAACAATTATAGTACGTCACTCTTAAGATATGACAACGTTGTATCTCATCCAATAAGCGTTCATGTATGTTCCTACATGGAATCACTAGTCACGTCACTCTTGGACGTACGTACGACCGGCTACTATAGACTAGTGACTGATGGTGATCACAGGCTGTTGTAGCGTGACCTCGTAGCCTGCTCGCTCTATTAGGTCTGGTGATACGTTCTCTAATGTTGAAATCAGCTAACAAATTACAATCGCAACACAATACAAGTGAGCTAGTAGCAGATGAGCAAGAACGTGTGGTCCAGTAGGACACGGCAGGTCTCGTGATATCAGGGTTGCGGGTTAAGTTAAGCCCAAAGGCGACCAACGTGTTTTATGTCCCTGGGCAAGACATGTAATCGTGATTGCTTAATAGACCCGAGCGCATTGGGTATACTGTTATGGAAACTACAACAACCTAAGTGCTATTAGAGTGAGCACAGCGGCCAGTTGCCACTCTATTTGAAGCGAAATTGTTGTGACGATATCCTGACGGAAGCGTAATAATAGGCAACAGCGCTTTGATCTTGATGTAAAGACGCTATATACATGCGAAATATTGTTATTATTTTTGTTTTATTATTATTATCGTGGGGAACTGTTGTAACTGGCGCTTATGTAACAATATGTAACAATTAAGACAGTATGTCTGGAGAAGAACAGCACCATATTCATAAGACTGGGTAATGGTGAATTGGTACATTGGTAGTTAATTGCCGTCACTTCCATTTTCACAGATGACCAAGCTCCCAGCATACTCTGCCCAACTAACATGTATGTGAAACGCGACACTGGGGATAATGGTGTGAGGATAACATGGGAAATACAAGCCCAGGATAATGCAGATGACTCGCCATCTTGGGATTGCGGACCAACAATGGATCATGTATTCCAATATGGCACAACTACAGTCACGTGTGTTGCGGAGGACGCCTCAAATAACCGTGCCAATTGTCAATTCAACGTGGAAGTAACTGGTACGTATAATGTGCATATCTGCACAAATCTGTGTATATGCCACTTCACATTGTGGCCAAAACCAGTAGTTAGCAATTATTCTGGCTTCTTGAGTAATCATTTGATAAACTGCAAAAATTGCGTAAGAGGGGTATAAGAAGGAGTATAATTGTGCAAGTTGTTTTCTACATGCTTTACTTACTTTCGTCGACCTCTGTCAGAAGAGAATTGATACGCAAAAGTTGAAGACTCAACAGCCTTACATGAAATTCACAATCACACACGTTTAAAATGAGGTAACAGCCGTATTTTCCCTTTTTGTAAACAGATTACGATGTACCAGAGATCTATTGTCCGAAAAATATTGATCTAGAAACACTTCCGGGGTTGAAATTTAATACAGCTAGTTGGCCATCACCAACGTACACAACAGGAGGCTCGCAGGAAGTAACGGTTACTTGCGACAGGAAATCTGGCGACGTTTTCGACATTGGATCACACGTGGTTGAGTGCAGTGTTCTCAACAGTTACGGAATATCATCAGCGTGTGTCTTCTTGGTAAATGTTGAAGGTGGGTTTTAATAACTAGAAAATTTAAGTACTTGATCATTTTTAGGCGGGTCTTATTAACAGGACAATAATTATTTAGGTGTGCTCTGAAGATGACACTAGGTAAAGTATCGAAAGATCAACCCTCCAATACCGTTGCCTCTTAGGGAAATATTGTGATTTGCTCAATAATTAATTACTGTGGGTCATATAACGATTTTATTTTCATGAAGAGACTTTGTAGACTTGATTGGTATGACAGTAGGTAAAATTCACAATCGCTCTCACGGTCATCACGTAAGCGCTCAGCCTGATCTACATTATAGCAATGTGTTTTATTCACGAGGACAAAACTTACGGTACTTATTAGAGTATTTAGATTCTGATGTAGATCTAGAGAGTACCTTTAGGGGTCCATTCTGGAACCTTCAAATAGAAACAACCCCTTGTTTATGAAAGTTCTGTCTACAGGGCGGCATGATACCCCTTTCTTAGAGTGATGGCAGACCACAGCTACACTATGGTTGACTTTAAATTTGGAAGGTATTCTTCAGAATTCGGAAGCTGAATTATTTGTAAAAATTGTTGTTTTTTCATGAATATAGATACTGAAGATCCAAGCATTCAATGTCCAACGAACCAAATATTAGTGAGTGAAAATGGCGATCCTGTTACCGCTGCTTACGATGACGACGGTCCTACCTATGGTGACAATTCCGACAATGTTAACATGTACTGCAATCCCGTGTTGGACACAGCGTTTGATGTTGGATTCTACACCATTGTATGCACTGCTATTGACGGCAGTGGTAATGCAGATGAGTGCACCTTTGGCATCCGGGTTATTGCTTCGGGTAAGAGATGCGTGGTCTGTGTGGTGCTGGTTCCCTGCGAATATATGTCACTAACCAAAGTTAGTCCAAGCTCTGTGTCGAGCGAGGTTCCCAAGTAAAGCGAACCAGCGTACGCCATCTTACCACTTTGTGCTTATTCAATATGGCTGCCAAAAGTTGGCGCTAAATTTGGAAGGTTGTGCAATACAGTTTGTTATAAATGCCATAGTTTCTTAATGTCAATAATTTAACTTTGTGTTACTTGTAACATCTGTCATATAGTAACGTAACAACAAGCCGGTATTTGACAGCTATCATTTATAGACAATTTATAAAACGTAGAGAAATGTAGTTTATAATTGTTTTTCGATTACCTTTCTGCAATCTCATTCATGTAAAAAGAGATCTGAGGTCTGTATGAAACACTGTGATCATACGACCGTCACGGTGTACCTTGTGAAATATTTATAGCACTGCGATCATATTCAAGTTAACAGCTTTGAGAGGATTATAAAATAAAACGCATGGTATGATTACTCATGAATGCAGTATAGTTGGTCTAAACTTTCAAATCTGGGCAAGAACATAAGTTTTATAAAATATTGTATGCATATCGTAATTCCTATTATTGTTATTTCCATTCTCAGTCCAAACCGATCCTTGTGAAGGGAACACCAACCAGTGCAATGGCAAGGGACAATGTATAACAACATCTGACCAAGAGTATACCTGCATATGTAACGATGGATGGTCGGGACAGTTCTGTCAAGGTATGCACGGGATTAAAAGACATGGATGTTTGGGCGTTTAAAGTGAAATTTTTAATTGAATATGCTCGAACCGTGCCCACCGTGTGACCTGTATTGGTAACACGGATACATCGTTCTCGCTGATTGGCTGTATCGTGTACCGAAACAATGGGCACAAAACATTGTTCAATGACATACCGAAGTGTTTCACTATCAGAATATGATTCAAAAGCATACATTCCGGAATGGATGTGTAATTAAAGAATAATATCGTCTCTTGCTGGCTGGAGAGATTTAAATTAGTGGACTCTGTGCTTATTGTACTTGGTTATATCGTGTTCCTATCAGCAAACTCTATCCACTAAATGTTGATGCCACATTGTCATTAATGGGGATAGTTAACAACATTTATCAAAAGAGAAATGAGTACAAAAAATGATAATTAACTGATTTCATATCCATACATACAATATTTTGCTGGAATTTTGATCAGCCTAATATGTTAAACTCGCCATTTTCAGACCCCGTTGATCCATGTGTTGGTGATTTAGGACAATGTAACGGAAGAGGCACATGCCTGGTAGATGGGTCGTCTCCTGATGGTTATACATGTCAATGCAACGATAATTGGACTGGAGATTTCTGCACAGGTAATAATAATAACAGGTTATATTTTGGTTTTTGATTGGGCTGTTCCAGAAAGTAACAAAAAGGGCAAATTTACTGTCTCAGAAAGAGTCTGAATTTCCAATCTTAGATGTTAAAGTTAACTGGTATTCCAAATTTAATACTTGGAAAATAAGTCCAGAAGTCAAGAAATTTGATACGAACAAATATGACAAAGTCTGGAATTTCAGAATATATGTGTCAAAAGCTGAAATGCCCGTAATTTATGTTAGACAAATCAGGTATTATGAGCTATAAAGACTGTTGAACAGCAGAAAAAACCTGAAATTCTAGATCATGAAAAGTTTGAAATTCCAACATCCTCTGTTAGGGGTGGTTAATAAATGTCTGTCAATTTATTTCTGTAATAGCCTATTTTTTGATCTCACAGTTGTTTTATTAGAAAGTGATTTAATTAACACATTCATGGCATAGGCAAACATTGGGGGCCACTTCCAAAAAACTTTAAATTTCAATAGCCGGTGCTAAAATAGGCTTTAGCTCCATGCAACTTGCATTAGATTTTATGGCCCGTGTCATTTCTTAGTATTTTGCAAATCAAGTGCGTAAAGGAGATTCAAAAGTAATGCCACATCAAGAGTGATGCTACTGCATTCTCGGCTCATCCCTTTCCCCAATGCTTGCAAGATAAGAACTATTGGATTCTCGGCTCATCCCTTTCCCCATTGCTTGCAAGATAAGAAATATTGGATTCTCGGGTCATCCCTTTTCCTCAATTGCTTGCAAGATAAGAACATCACCAAATATGATTTCTTAGCAAACTTAATACACTGCAACTTGGATATGTTATTTATGTTTGCGTCTCTTCCACAGATGCGATCGTCGATCAGTGTAGTAGCAGTCCATGTGATGACGATGGTTCTGAGTCTTGTACCAACCTACCAGACGGTATTGGTTATGAATGTAATTGCAGATCGCAATGGAGCGGGGTGCATTGTGACGGTAGGTTTCATAATATAATACCTTACATGATGGTAATATCGATGTGAAATCCTGTGTTTCCCTCAACTCAAAATAATGAACACCAGAGGTGAACATTATAACTGTAGCTCAGGCTCCAGTAGCTAGCTATGCCTCTGGGCCGTACAGGAAATAGTCTAAGAACCTAGGAGTCCATCACCACAGTTCAATTTTCCAAAAGATATTTTTTACACTGTATTCCAATTGAATTGTCCTACTTGTAAGACAACGCGACATGATGGGTCAAACAGAGGCTTGATTCACAAAACAAGCTTTTGAAATCTGCTGTTGTATTTGCACAGTATTTTCTTGAATAATTAACTTTACTTATTTTGCATATTGTGGTGTACAAATCGAGGAAAATGTAGTACTCGCACAAAAAATTACGGTTCCTACATTAGAAACCTTGTATCAGTCACTACTGTTCATTCCTAAACGGATGGAACAACAATGTATCACTTTTACCAGGAATTATTAGTTCCTTTAACTGCGACTTTGGTGTAGACAGTATTTTGTTCGCATGTCCCTGGAAGAAAGAGTGACCTGTTCACAAAATTACAGTTGAATTGGATTATTATACCTTAAGCAAGATTGCAACCGTTACACATACTTTCCATGTCTTATTTCCACAGTGTTTGCAGGAGGCAGTGGAACCACTACAACGGAAAGCAATAATGGGGGCGATGGAGGCAAGGGTGTCAACGATGCACAACAAGGACTAGATACAGGTACTATAACCAACACGATTATTTAATCAGACATTAATTAAATTAATTGACACCCTAAACAAGTATATACTTTTGTATTTACAGTAATAACATGAAGTATAGTATAATACTGCGAGAAGCATTGGCACCTTCATCCTAGATATTAGATTGCAAACTCAAATGACAAACTGGTAAAACTAACTGCATGTATGGGAGTTTTACCTATATTTTGTGTGTCGGTTGTCAATAGCCTGATGTGTGCGCTGTACAAATGACTGATACAGATAACTAGCTATACAAAAGATATTACTTAGTAGTTATATAGTTATCCAGTTGATGTACCAATGATTCGCAGCACTGGTTCTTATCCACATATCATATCAATTCTTCTCCAAAATTAGTAACAAACGCAGTCTTTTTAACACCGCTACTGTATGGCAGCTAGTGCAGCACGACCAATCCAGATTTCGATGTTGTCAAGAAACAATCGTATTTATCTTGTTTCGGTTAATCTTAACTGAGAAACGTATCTCAAATATATGTTTCCCTTAACTAGACACCCCTTAAGTAAAGTCATGAGGCCTGTATGTATCTACCGTGTTTCATATACATTTTTGTTTCTTGATGTTTTTACTCTTGTACAGGTATAGTGATTGGCGCTGCCTCTGGCGGACTCCTCATCATAATCATTGTGTTAATAGTTGTCATCGTCTTCTTTGTAATGCGAAATAAAAAGTGAGTAAAAGATGACCATATATATACTTTTTTCAATTGTTTTTTTGACCATCTAATCTTATCCTGTTACTTGCAAGTAACAATAACTGTCGGGCGACTAGTTACTAGTAATACATGTAATAGTAGTATTTTACGTGATCACTGATCAGACGCATTTTATTATACTGTAATAGGCATAATTTACTCTATACCAAATTGTAACATGTATACAGGGTGTCTTACAATTCTTTATATCCAACAATTTTCCATCTTTAAGAATTTATTTGACTATGAATATAAACGACTTCGATATAATTTTTTCAATAGTTGGTTATCCCACTTAATTAGCTTTTTGAAGAATTTTAAATCGTAAATATCGACTAGATAAAACTGAAATTATATGTAGTTTTGTAAAAATAGGCACTTTTGTAACGTCAGCAGTGTGTAACAAATACTGTTTTGAGCCACATAAGCTGCTCGTGGAGTTGTGACGATGGTTTGTGTCTGTTTTAATTATCTACGAATAAAGTCCAATCCACACAGTCAGAAGCATGAAAAGATATAAATTTCAAGTTCGAGATGCTGTCTTAATAAAGAGTAAAACATTATATGTCTTAAAGAGTGAATACCACTCGAAAAGAGTAGCAACCAATCAAAAAGAGTAAATGACAATCTAAATAGAGTGACAAACACTCCAAACAAATAAGAACAACTCATGAAACAGTAAATTCCATTCTTTTGAAAGGATGTAGCTAAAGACCACTCTTTTAAAGTATCTGTGCTTCATTTCACCTCTTTAAATAGAGTAATACACAATGTTACTCCTTTTGGCCTGGTTTCATTTTTGTAGTATTTTTCACTCATTTTTGGAGTGGTTGCTCTTTTGTTTATACTCTTTTCTGTTCAGAGAGTGGCTCAAACTTATTCATTACCTTCCTCGCAAACTTAATCTAGTGTTCTGCTGTCCATTTATTTTAAAAGAGAGGGTTTAATAGTGCATGGCTAAACCCTATAATGCATTCTTTTAAGAGTGCCAGTCCTTTGGCCGAAAAATGAAAAACCGGTTTTCGTCGATTTTCAAATATGTCATGCCTCACCGGAACGAATAAGGGTCTCTTGTTGAAACTAACAGAGTAGGTAGGGGACTTCTTTAATACAATATTGCAGGTAATGTAATTGGATATATCGTTGTTTTTCTATTTTTAACATTTTTTGTCAAACACCAGTCAAAAACGGTATAAAGAATTGTAAGACACCCTGTACATGGTAGTCGTTGCTGTCAGAAAATATTTAATGGAGCAGTGATAAAGGCTTTTATTTCATAATACTTTGATGACAGTCACAGTAGGTAATACGAATGCTATATTTTGAGTCATGATAATTAACAAGTTGAATGAAAAATAATTCCATACATGTGTTATACCTCATCTGCTGTATGGTGTCTTACCATTAAAACGTTCAAGCTTTTGATTGATCATCGTCTAATTAAAATGTTAAACAGTGTCCTATTCATCCTTTAGTTATGTGTCTAAACTACTTGCCGGCCTGATATGTAAATTTTTAAGGGACTCTAAGAATCATGTCTAAACTGACGTACCACTGCCAGGCATCCATGTGGGACATATATCACATCGGCGAATGCCGTTTCGTCTAATCGCCATTAGCCAAAATGCATTAGCCGGTATGGTTATAAGTTTAAATGGTTTTAGCCAAAGTGTTTAGTAGACACCATGACATTATATCAAGCCTAACAAAACCAAAGTGGCTTTAGACTAAATGGTATTGGCTTAATGGTAATTAGGCGAAGTGGCTTAGCCGAAGTGACAATTCCCCTCCACGATTGCTTATTTAGACCATAACAATCTATTTAAGGGTACTCATCCTGAAAGATTAGGCAAGGTATACCAACTAAAGGTGGGAGCACTGCTAATACAGAGAAATAATAAACAAATACAATACATGCAAATTCTCAAAAACAAAGAAGCAAGTGTGTAAGTGTATTGCTCAAACTGATAACATATTACCATAGGACTACCTCTTAAAATCTGTTAAGTTTTTTGACGAATATATCCACATTAGTTTGACCTTAAATATTGCAAACAAGTTGAATTTTCAGAAATCTTTAGCCGAAAATCATCACATTGTTCTAACGGGAACATGTGAATACCTAAACAATCAATAAAGTAGCTTTAAAAAATGTGATGTGTTGAATTTAATAAATGTTATTAAAGGTCATTTGTTCTGAAAAATGAAACTTAATACGGTACTTCAAAATTAATACATGAGATGTACGTCTGTAAATGGGTTTTTATTATTTGTAGGGTCATGCATCTTTCGATCTTTCTAGATCCCATTAATTCAGTAACTTCAGCAAATGGCTTAAACACATTAATTTGTTTACAGATTATGAAACACAAATTGACTTTTTAACGACTGTGTTGCTCAATTACAAAACAACAATTAGTTTTGGCAGAACTAGAGCGCGTGCTAGCGGTTGTTTAAGATAACACTATTGAAAGTCAAAAGGTGTTTAATGCAAGAAGCTCGCCTAAATATGCCAGTGATAAAGGCACATATAATGTTATATTTACACACACGTTTGAGTATGCAGGTTCTTTCACAATCATTTCTTTCAAGTTTACATTCCATTATCTCCTGCTGTTAAAATGAACTACAGACAAAGAATCGAACTCAGTAGATATTGCATAAAACGGCAGCAACATTTCTTATATATCCATACAAATCATAGATAATAAATCATAACAACTTATAGCATAGAAAATAGTCCCTTGCACCTACCACCCTTAATAGAAATGCTCAATGTCTGTTTTTAGTTATGTGAAGGGCCATGTGCGTTCATATAATGATTTTGTAATATGACGAAACAAATAACCCAGGCTTCGAGCAATTCCTTTGGAGATGATCTCATTGGACTTACTATATATGATTGTTGACTCACTTGTTTTAACAAAACCAAAATTAAAACTTTACTCGAAATGGTACAATTTCATTCCAATTCTACTTTATTTAAAACAAAGGCCCTAGAGCAATCCATTAAAAATAACAAGTGTAGACTTTCTGAGTGATAACATTCAGTAACAAACTTTGAGAGCATTCAGGAACAAACTAACGACAAGAAAGCCATCTAACATACATTTTTCAAACAACATCTTGACAAACTATAACGCGACCATAGACTACTAACGTAATTGTAATGTGCTCATCTTAAAGTGTTGACATCAATGATAACAGTAAATGGGTTAATGGCTCTTCACTAATTGCAAGATATGGAATTATATCGGCTCTGATTTAATAACACTTGCTTTCAAGTTATCATCAATTAATGTTAATTGCCTTTGCTAATTGATTGGTTTACAACATGCAATGACATCAAGAAAATGACAAATAAGACTCTTGCATCATGTTAAAAGTATAGTTTAACATTTTCTGACACAATCATTCACAATGCAAAAGATATATAATGGATTAGATGTATGTTTAATGGGGTGTGAATAAACATAACTGCATGTAATTGGACTATATTTTAACGTTCTCCTTTTTTCACAACTTTCCTGATATGTTACACAAACTCGGCTCTTATATATGAGATAATTGTAATCCGATTTGAGATATTCATTATGGTTAGTTTATTGTTAAAGTTCATGAAAAAGTTAGAAATCGACTCAACGAGGAACAATATTCTTTACCCACTACCCTGATTTTAAATAATATGCCATAGATATCTAAAGGTGTATAAGAGGTCGTGACCCATATAAGCTTAAACAAAAACATGTTTAAACTTAGTTCGTGTTTGCTTCAAATCTAATTGTAAATCTACTAATTCCATAAAAGAAAGTCACTGAAAATTAGTCACAATCGGCAGCAAGGACAAGGAGCTCTTTTTCACATAATCATAAATGTCATTGAAATATACGTCATTGAAATATGATCTTTTAAGCCATAGGGACATTAAGGTGTTGTAATGATTAGTATGAGCAAATTGGTTTATGCCATTACCACACATTGAACTTAATAATGAGGTAAAATGTCGTTAGCTGCCTGTTTAAATGGGTTAATAGACATTTGCTATATGAAGGGCTTGCTATGTACATTTATCTAGAATGCAATGATTAATTCCATATCGGCAGTTATTTGCCTGTTTACATTTTTTGTTGTTGACAGAAATTAAACATTAGATGAATTAATTAACCAAAGAAAACTCTATTACAAAAC
>JAUMTS010040463.1:0-11096 GCA_032273385.1 Ophiopholis aculeata | reverse complement strand
CTTCCCCCACCAAAAAAGAACAGGCATGGCAGAAACCTCAGGAGTGCTCACCAGCTTGATCCACCAAAGTGCAGAACGGCTCGATACAGGAAATCAACCATCCCTGCTGTTGTTGACCGTTTAAATAATGCTTTTTTCATTGTGTAATATTTTTTGTTTGATATCTTCTAATTGTGTATATAAATGTTTTTGATGTATTTCAGATGTTTCAGTCTTTGACTGCATTTCTGTATTTTTTATACCGTAATAAATAAATATACTATTGTCATATTTAATTGGATTTTTGTCAATGTGATTGGCGAAGCACATTTGATTATCAGCATCATTCCGCTTTGGGGTTTTCTGAGGTATAATTACTTATGGTGTATATCTAGTTTCCCAAAGGATACAAATTATTCAATATATTGAAAGTTTTAAAACTATATAAACTTTTACTGTAAATGTCCCACATACTGTGGTTATAGTAGTCTTATGTAATATGTCGGATGATGCACTGTTCACAAATACAAATAAGGCAACTTATTACCCGATTCTACCTAGCCAGATATCAAGGTAATGTTTTACCTGTCTTCACCATTTGTCTGTCGCCTATCATATAAAAGTAGGTTTGTCTAATCTTTATCAGAATAATCTCACAGCTTCCACCTATGTTATTGCATATCTGGTCATTTCTGTAAGTACACCTTGTGGCGATTGTGAAGTGCACAATTGTAACTAAGGTTCTTATCATGCTATGGGCTGTGTTTCCATAATGTTACAGGAATCGATAATTACTTTATTAAAATAAGCCAAGGGCCAAATCAAAATGTAAATACAAAGCAAGAGAGCAAATGTCCTTTTTATAATACAATCCATACCTCACATTTCTACATGCATTCTTATTAGCCCTCCTGTCAAGATGATAATATTGTACTGGTCTTATCTAAATACAAATCGCTTAGTATCGAGCTGCGATCATAGCCCTCTATCCTCATTACTCACTTTAGTAAGTTTAGATCTTCTGAATAATTATCAGATATAAGTTAGGAATACGCCACAGGTGTAGTTATAGTGGTCCGAATTCCTAATTAAAGTTAGATGATTTAAATAAACAATGCAATATCATTATTGGTTTAACAACATTTTAATTTTTATCTTTGGATAATTTAACACGTGTTTTCAAATAAATACAACTACAAACGTCTATCAGTGTATTTAATGTATTACTATTACTATCCTGGTATGATATTTTTCTGAAGAAATCGGGTTAAAACTGCGATATTTAAACACAATTGGATCATATTTTTTTGGCAGATTTCTTCAAATCATTTACTGGTTCTGCACTTAGGCGTTGTAAAGTTCAACGAAGGGCTAAAAAGTTGTGATAATATATTTTCCCTAAGTTAAATATCAGTCATATTTTAAGATCTTAAGCATTGGAAATTGTCAGATATTTTAGCATCATCAGTATTCACCAAGTCAACCCAATGCAAATTGAATTACAACGAACGGATCATGTTAGTATATTCTTTCTCGAGGCAGTAATGTACACATATTAGTCTCAATATAATTGGAATGTCACGCATTTCTTGAAGAAGGTAACTTGTCCATTAATATACCCTGTAACTGGTAATAAATTTAGCAGAAGGAATCCTCTAAACATTTTCATTTCAAATTCATTGCGATGGAGATTACTTTCATTCAAATGTATTAATTATCAGTTACATGCATGCTAGTGCTTTTCCAGTTAATAGTCGATTTAAACTTACTGTTATAAACCGAGAAGCTTCATTTTGAACATTCCAAGAATCTTTAATTTAAGTACTATCACCAAAACAAATGTATTTTTTTGTTTGCAATCTCGGTGTATTGTAAAATCTTAAGGAAGATTGACCAATAACGTCGATATATTAAATGTAGTATGTATTCCCTACACCCACTCTCGTTAGCCCTTTTGTCATATACAAGATCAAAGCTAAATTCGCTCCAAATTAACTCTACTGTGTCACTCATAACACTATAATTGTAACATATCAAAATAATCTAACAGCTTCTACCTTACAAAATCAAACATCTATTTTCGGGCATTTAATGTTTCAAAATATACTCAACACATACAACACTTCTTTAATACACGTTGCGGCCGTTTGTGCAGTGCAAAAAAAAATAAAAAGGATGGATGTACGAGTTGTTTCTGTAAGTATACGGGCAAGGGACTCCTGCCACAATAAAATGAAACATGTTGTTCGTCAATGGACAAACAAATACAAAGTGTGGAGAGAGTTGTTAATTGAATTTAATTTGTCGACAATTGTAATGCTCAACATAACAATCAGTTTATGATACCACGCATTAACTAATCCATAAGTGTGTTCAAAATACTTAATCACTACAGTAATAACCTTTCAGCTTGTTTCAGCTATGATAAGTATGAATTCTTACGTGTTTTGTACCTAAGGACTATCAAGTAAGCCGCTAATGCTTTAACATTGTCTTCATTTTGTATTTTTCGGCTGAGAAAGTTTTTAATGCTAGATATTGTACCCATACAACATAACTAAGAATGCATTTTTCACGTCATTATTTATTCATTTGTTGATGTCCGTTTAAATTATTTGATTTGTCTTTGTCGTATTTCTGCCTGCGATCGGAATGGAGAGATCTAAGTTGTTTCCAGGCATTGTCTGTTATTCCTTTGTTTGTTTAATAAAACATGTTCTAATAAAATTATCTAGGAGGTGTCAATGATGATAAAACAAGAAAGGGTACTGGGAGACAAATAAGGACTCAGTTTATAGACAAAACCCGAATGACCTTATCAGTTTGCATCATGTTACTTTCAATTATCCTTTAGTAGTTGAAGAAACACGTTCAAATAGGTTCCAAGCTGTGAGCTAAACCCGCGATGCCTTCAAATTGCATGTTCCGTATGCATATTTAGTTAGCCCCATTTTTTTCTACTGTCTCAGAGAAAACTACAAGTGACTAAATATCGTGCAGAGCAATGACCACTAAACTCAAAGAAAATTGAAAACACATAGCAGATAACTTTTAGTTTGTGGCAATTTGCGAGCTTATTTGTAATTGTAATTAGTCGTTTGTCTCCTGTGCCAGGTATTAACACACATGACCTACATTTAGCAAAAACCCTATCTAACACTTAAGGTAATTTTAGTGTGATGTGCATTTGTAATAGCAATTTTAATAACTCACTCATTGTTCCTTTATTAAGATTAAAGTTAACTATATATTAAGACATCTGTTGTGTTAGCATAATAAATACATTATAAGTTTTGGGTTTTGGGTTTGTCACATACATAAATAAGATGGGTAAAAACAAACAGTTGTTAAAAAGGTTAACGATATTTTGTAGGTAAATGGAAGATAGTAAGAAGCAAACAGTTGTTAAAAAGGTTAGGGGCATTTTGTAGGTAAACGGAAGATCCGATTGAAATATATAAGTAAAACATCAAAATGACGTTATCTCTAATATTGCATTTTCCTAACGTTTGAGGTAATTGATGTTTAAACAATGCGCTTAAATGTAGCTTTTATTTTACCTGTAGTAAGAAATACATTATTCCGGGAATCTCATCATATTACAATCTGCGTAAAAACAATTAGGAAAGCAATTAGTCGAATGTTATAGCATATATAGTTACGCACATTAGTACCAAATGCAAGCCTCATTAATCAAACGCATTGATGACATTAATACATGTAATTGGTGCAAATTATGTTTCAAGGACTTTGTTGCTGAAAATGATAATACCTTACTATATTTTTTAGAAATAGAATAGAACCATATAGTGTACTATAATTATTTGGATAAAAAAACAAACGTATCCAAATTAGGCAGATTTAAGTCATTCTTCTGTGATACATCTACATGTTTTACAGGTTCTACCGCTTGTGTGTGAGAACCCTAATGGTAATTGACCCTGCCGACCATTACAAGCTAAATTCCCTAAGACAGTATATACTTGTGTACATAACTACACACTATGTAACAGTTTTGTAAATCAAACACGAAATTAAATTATAATCTACAGAATTATGAGCTGTCAGAAATTACCGGTTTAGAATCGAGATCCTTACTGCGTGAAATAAACAGATCACCGGTGGTAGTTAAAATTGATTTGCATATTTGTGTTATTGTTAATATTTACATATAACATCTAAGTGTCCATTTAATTGCATTTTATTGTTTGTGTAAAGTTTTGAAGAGATATTCAAATTAGTTCTCACACACTAATCGCAATTGTAATGTTTGGCATGAACCAGCTCCTTTTTTGTGAACATTTGCGAAGAGAAAATACAAATGATTGATTTTATGTGAGAAATTTACAATTAAAATGAGAAACTTTTATTTTGTTTCAGAACGCCTGTTGTCCTACCCATTTGTATTTATAATATAAACAAACAAATTACCAGTTAAATTTTGAAGCTATTCAATAAATCGCCTTGTATGGAGTTGCAATGAGAAATTAGAAACTCTTAAACCAGCTCTCAAAGTTCTGCAGCCAAAATGTACGTCTACATCCAAATGACGCATGTCCTGATTGGGATTATATCCTCATATCCTCTATTATTTCTAGAGGTTTTAATTTTTATTATATCCTCATATCCTCTATATCCTCTATTATTTCTAGAGGTTTTATTAGTTTTTCCACAAAAAAATATTAATACTAGACCTGGGCGTATTGCCAAAAATCACCAGTATAGCTGATCTGGTTACTGCCATATAGTAGGCAAGTCTTCTCCGTGTGCCTATAGTCCCCAGGAGTACAATGAAAATACCTATGCACAGAGAAGACTGTGTGCCGATAACCTATCGGGTGCATTAATATTATAGACATTGCGTTTTTACGTTCACTTTTGCTGTTTTTATTTATTGTTAACGGAAGAAAATTAAACTACGAAAATTCCTAGATCCTGTGAAATCTAGGACGCGTATTTGATAAGATGCTGCACTTGCATGCTTTGGATCATCTGCCCATCAAAGCCCCCATGATTGAATAAGCCTAAATTCGTTAGTTTATTTCATGACAAATGCAACCGTTCACCTGCTATAGCTGTGCAAATTTATATATCATAGATTCTCCAAAACTGCCTTCAAACATGTGCATTTCATTTGGTATGCGTTGGGCGCTTTGGGCGGTATTCATCAACTGATCGTTAATCTTATACTTCCGCATGTTTCTCGGAGTGAGCCCACACATTTTTGAAAACTGGCAACACCGGAAATAGTTTTTTCCCCTCAGGGGAAAAAAACACGATATAGCCATAAAGTTGAGTGAGAGGGTTAAGTTAAGTTTCTGTTAAGTTGATTCAGATTTAGGGAGGGTATTTGAGGTATTTCTAGGGCAATGATCCAAAAACAACATTTTTCATCACCAATCAAGTTTTCTGGGCCAATTTCCTCACATAATTAACCAATTTGCCACATCACATAGAGACCTGAAGTCACAAAGAATGTTCCAGACAGTTTCATATAGTAAAGTTTGATCTTGAATCTTCGATTGGATATCATATACCTCCAAATACTCCATTCGGAGTTTTCACTGGAAGTGGTGAATAAGAAGCCCAGGTTTAGATACATGAGGAAAACCCCAGTACTAGCTAGCGCGCACTCGATAATGGGTAAAACCTGTGAGAACAAGTATTGGACTGAAATACAATTTGCTACATTAGAACGCGCCAGACTCGTGTGTTGAACCCGGGTCTAAGGGGTGCAAGGTGAGGGAACATACTGCTCGCCACTTGTTCTCAGATAATTAGGAGGGACAGGCAGATGTCCCTCACTGTTTGTCCACCAACAGGCTGAATGCTACATATTGGTGTTGCATGGAATGTTAATGCAATTATCAGTTTTTACCTTTAGTTAGAAAACTCTTGTGTACAGTAACTTATATTACATTTCAAATTCAAATTTCACTAAATTTTTCCCAAGAAGGAACCTCCCAAAATGTTTCTTTGTAATTCTTGCACCAATTGATATAATTTCTGTTTACATTATAATACTCCCAATTTCAAATTAACATTTTGAATGAGAAAGAATGAAAGTGTGCAATATAAAATTATGAATTTCAGTCTTGTTTTCTAATGTGCATGATATTATAACAGCTGAACCATTTTATTTTGTTCGTGATAATTTCATAACAGAGAAAGTAAGAGAAGTCATGCCTATTATGACTGTCACAGCGGATTGAAATGGTTGTTTCACACACTTGCATTGATTTTGTTGTCAATCTACGTAAACAAAGTAGCCAGATGCGTGTAAAGATCTCATAGAAAATAGCTATAAATAATAACAGTGGAATATTTGTATCCTTTGAAGCAAATAATTTGAACTAACTAAGCATGAAGTGTAATGTAATTATTGTGATAAATAAAATGTCCTGGCGTTTTATTGTGGCAGCGTAATCAGGACTATATGTTTGTATCCTGATTATGACATAGATGAGCAAGCAGTGTCACAGAAACAACTCGCAAAAGTGGGTATTTCTTGTCAAACATACAAAATGCACATAAAGATTCCAAACACGCCCTATTCTTTTCCCTCTCTTGAGTTTGGAGTGTGGTCAATAATTATGAAATGGTCCGGAAGATAATGGAGTGCCATCCCAAACCAGGAAATGGTAGATGAATCATCCGGGGTAACGTTATAAAATCCTCTTGTGTTTTTGAAGACATTCAGCATTAATTTGTATTCTGATGGCAAAAGTGGTGCCCAATTTGAGACTTTTGTTAATGGAGGGGCTTTTAATATTTATCTCTCATTTGTGTGATAAGTGTGATTTTGATGGCTAGATGTTAAGCTTATTCAAAAATGGCACTTTTGGAGAGGAGGAAAAGTGACAAGAAAAGCACTTTTAAGGATGTTCCTAGGGTTCACAAAAACTTTTTTATATTTTATAGAGCTGGTTGAGCTCAACAATAATCAGAAATCAGAGCTTGATCGGAGCAGCGGTTCAAAAGTTATGACAATTTTAGTGTCAATTATACGACAAAATTAAAGCCTACTATTCTTTTGTATTGTATTGTTTTTTGACCCCCTAGCTAACTAGATAATTTATGCAAAACATTTCTACAATGTAAAGCCAAGTATAGCTATGTATTAGATGGACATGTTTAATTCCCAACGGTGACTGGGCCTTAATAATTATATAATTAATACTAAAGATCGGTTGTTATTTAGGAAAATATAAGGTTGTGGCACCAGGGAGTTAAACCTGGTGCCTTTCATCTTCTTCCTGCAGATGAGGTCTACCATGATTCAGGGTGGGAGATACATTCTCACATGAAACAATAACGCTTGCTTTTTGGAGGAAACCCCGTCAAATATTATGATCACAGACCAGATTTAGTTATGCACAATTTGGAACGTGTAGTTTTGTGATGTTGCTTTAGATATTTAGCCCTAAGGTCACTGAAATTTTAAAAGAGGAAATACTCCCAGAAATCAGACATTCAATCTACATATCAAAAGCATTGTTTTGCTAAACTGAAGCCCCCAAAGGCAAATATGTTTAATATCGCTTGGACAGAGAGGTTTTACAGAAATAGCATGGATGTAATTCAGTCCCCTCAAGAAACCAGAGAAGATTGAAATCCATAAGTTTGTTCCAAGTTATGTATTGTCCCTGTAGATTGTTTACTTTTCATTTTGGATTACAATAGAGAAAGATTGAAGATGCTTTTAAATTTACACTAGCTGAGAGTGGTTTATCACTGCTTTAGTTTAGCGCAGCATGCCCTAGAAGTACAAACAGTGACATTTCTGATAATACCTTGCTGGGTTATGATAAAAAAAAAATATGCTTAGTCTTACTGCCCTAGCCAAATGCATAGATCTGCTGCAAAATTAAAACTGATCACAGTATATGTATAAAAAAGCATAAAATCACTGTTAACTGGAAGATGAATTTATAAAAAAAATGGTGGAATGTGCAATTTTGTCGAATTAATGTTGACATTGTTTGGGATTGAGTTTCAATTAACAAAGTGGTAATTAATTATTAGCTAATTAGCTCAGAAGTTTGAGATGTTGTTTGGAGGTTTAAGCTAGAAAATGTTTTTTAAAGTGCTTTGTTGAGATGAGATGAAGTTTGTAATACATACAAAGTGTTATGGTTCTATTTGCAAACCAGTTTTGGCAAAAAGCTTTTTCAGTGAATTGATGAGAAAAGCTTTGCTGCTTTATGTTAAAATTGATCCTCATTAGAGCTACATAATGTTCACATATTTTTCTTTTAAATAAGTGATGTGGTATATTAACTATGAAGTAGAATTTAAAATGAAAGTTTGAATTGCTGATATCTTGTTAGTGTAGATGAATTAAGTGGTTTCTTTCATGAAAAAGACATATATGCAGGATAAAGTTGTGACATCTTAATGGTGATAATACTTGGTTTAATTTACCTACCTACTTTATGATATCGCTGAGAATTTGATAATTATTGATAACATTCAAGGTGCAGTACGAATTACATTTTTAAAGCGCCTTATAACCACAAAAGAATACAAAGGGCATAAAAGAAAAGGAAAGGGGAGGAAAGATCAAAGGGTGGAGAAGAAAAGGCACAACCAGCTAATTAGGGAAAAGGTGAGTCTTAATCGACTTTTTGAAAGAGGCCATGGGGGTGATGCCTCTGGTTGTGACAGGCAGACTGGTCCAAAGTTGGGGGGAAGAGGATGAGAAGGCCCTGGCACCAGTTAGAGTGCGGGTCTTTGGAACAGTAAATGGACTCCTATGTTATTCTCACTTACTTGTCCAGTGTACACATTTCAATTCATTACAATTCACTTCCGTAACTGATAGGTGACCAGAAGATAGGACTCCCTTATGAAATTCCAAACGTGACAATAATTATGATCATTTTCACTCCGTAACTGAAAGGTGACCAGAAGATAGGACTCCCTTATGAAAGTCACACAGTGACAATATTTATGATCATGTTCACTTCTGAAGGTGACCAGAAAATGAAAGTCCCACAGTGACATGGTTTGTAGTGTATGAAACTCCAGCTACCCTATAAGATCAACATTGGTGGACTACAAACTCGATTAACTTTTCTACTTTCCCTATTTGCGTATATTTAATTGCAGCCAACGGAATACTAAATCAGATTAAAATGCTCAAATTACAGACTGCTTGTCCAGCTAATATGCGATTGGGTTTCTATCATTCTCCTTGTGATGACTTCAGAATTCAGTCAACAGATTGGCTCTTAGAGTTGTTCAGTATTTCTATTTGAATGATTTTCTTTTTCTTGAGCAACAGAGAGGATTATTGATTGTGAGAGCTAATGGAGAAACAAGGCAGTTATATGAAATATTAATATTTTCAGATCATAGTACTTCTTGAAGATAACAAGTTGCCCATGTTATGATATTCAACAACTAACTTGTTTGATTTTTTCTGTTCTTTTTCATGTCCTGACAAATTGCCTGTGTACCTTGCTCTGTGTTCAATTTTATAGGTAAGTTTCAGAGATTTCATATCATAGTTGTATAACGTTTACCATGAGGTGAACGACTGACTGTCATGCAGGGGATATCTATTTACTCAGTGAATCCATGCAAACAGTATGCTTCATACATATCACATTTCCAGTAACTTCAGTCCAAAAGCAATATCTTCTTAATTCATCACTCAGGAGTATAACAATAACATAATACTTCTGGTATATGAATGTGTTCCTATTGTCGTGAAACAATGTACACTAGTTTATTATTAGAAACGGACCATTCGACATGTTTACAATATTAGGTCTTTGTCCATATACCATTGAGACTGGGACCTTCCTTATTTGTTGTGATCATTTGCATATGATCTTGTTTTCACCTTTACCTGCTTCTTACGATCACTCCTTGTTGTCATACATACCTCCCTTATTTGGCGTGATCATTTGCATATGATCTTATTTTCACCTTTACCTGCTTCTTACGATCACTCCTTGTTGTCATACGTACCTTCCTTATTTGGCGTGATCATTTGCATATGATTTTGTTTTCACCTTCACCTGCTTCTTATGATCACTCCTTGTTGTCATAAAAAACTTAAAACTATTAATTTCACCTGGTTATTTTTTGCTCGTAATAATTTTTAACCCTTTTGACCGGCAGCCTAGAGTTAAACCGCTACACCATGAATATATTCACATTTTCTTTGTTTTAGCACTATCTGCACGGAGAACACAAAATGCAATTTAACTTAAATGTCAACAATACAGTAATGATTTGGGATAGATTTGCCTTTCTTGTATTTAACTGTTTAATGCATGGACCCTTCAGGTAATGCACTACATCAACATCAAAGATTCACACAAGACACTGTGAACAAATTTCCTGTATACATTAATTCCTTGCTTGGAAAGTTCAAACTAAAACGAGGACATGAAATGTACATATGTAATGTGCCTGGATGGTCTTTGCAAAGTTTTCACACAAGGCACTGTGACCAGATTTCCTGAAAGTGTACTTAACTGTTTAATGCATTATATAGACCCTTTAGATACTGCACTACATCAGTATTCAAAGTGGAATACAGCTCGGAAATGTTTTGATGTAGTCATAGTTGTCTCCTAGCCAGCCCATTGAAGATATCTAGCTCATTGCAAATGAAATATTCAGAAATGCATAAGCTACCTAACTGGCGGCGCTGTGTTTATTTTCCTGTTGGAGAAAGTATAGAAACACTGCGGAGCAAGAAACATCTGATTAAAAGATGTTGCAGGTGCTCAGCACTGTTGGTACATGCTTAAAATAGCATGTAGCAGCAAAGTGCTTAAAATAGCTAGTAGCAGCAAAGTGCTTAAAACTGCTAGTAGCAGCAAAGTGCTTAAAATCGCTAGTAGCAGCAAAGTGCTTAAAATCGCTAGTAGCAGCAAAGTGGTTAAAAAGTAATACTATTTTAATTTATAGAATGTTTTAGTATTTGAGGAACAAAGTCATCTTAAAGTTAGGCCTGTTTCATGATGGAAATGTGTAACTCTTTGTAGACTTAAATTGTATGTAACAGGTGGGAAAGAAAGATTACCTGTCAGTTGTCGTTAGGTATTGAGCAAGTGTAACTGTTTCTAGCAAGTATTACCAAATTGATCAAATGCCAG
>JAUMTS010040352.1:0-11102 GCA_032273385.1 Ophiopholis aculeata | reverse complement strand
GGTCTGTAATTACCAACTTCTGACCTTTCCTTTTTCTTAAAAAGTGGCTTCACACGAGCAGTTTTAAAATCTTGTGGTACGGAACTAGAGCTAATAGATAAATTAATTATGTGAGCCAAGTGATCTTTAATCATCAATCACGTGAACGTCTGCCAGGTTCCACATAATATTGGTTGCGATCTTCCCTGTTGCCGTACACTGTAATTGTAAACCAGCTGCTTTTCAACCTGGAATTACCAACGAAAAAAAGAATTTAATATTAGAAGTTAAGATTAGCTATAATAATTTACAACTACAAACTTGGTTATTCATTTCAATACCTATTAAAACATCAACAGTAGAACATCCATATCAAAACACACGGAACACGAAAGCCTGGTTTGTTTCCAAAACAATTGTCAGAGTTGATCTCCTTTAATAAAATGTCAGCTAGATAAAATTCGCTCAGACTGTCTATTGCATGGACTCAACAATTAATTATGAACACAAAAACCTCGTCGCCGTGCTGGTCGATTTGTACTCCTTGCTGTAGCCGTTCTCGCGCTAGGTCTTGGGCGAGTCTGTTGACGAATTTCCCTCTTATGACAGGAATCCTTCCGTTGCTGAAAATAAAACGATAGTAAAGCTTTAGTCATGCTTCTGCTGTAGACCATCTTAATATATAACATAAAGTCATTTGCAAACATGATTAGACACATATCTTTTAACAGTACCGGTGAGATGAACTTGGAATCGCCCATAAGCCTTATCCCGCTGATCGCCGAAATTGTCAAACGCAAAGGATGGGACCGTTGTGGGTTAAAAAACGGTCGGCTAATTCTGGTTTTATTAGAATAAGACGACCACACCAACCCACAACAGTCCCACAATCCGTTGCGTGGCGATCAGCAATAAGGCTTATTACAGAGTGTAATGTCAGCTTCCATTAAAATACACAGAATAAGTTCCTAGTATGTGGTTTTAAAGAAAGCATGACGCGTGCTCAATTTCTATGTTGGATGGTATATGACACTTAATCACTTGCATGGAGCATTTAATTCCTTACAATCACCTGTTTGAATAGTTACAAACATGTTAAATAATATTGACATTATCTTGAATTATTATAACAGTGCATTTTCCAAAACCTTTGAAAGGTAACAAGCTTAGTTTTTTTAGGCATCAATACTTTATCAGGCTGGTTATAATTGTTTCGATCTTCTGCTCAGTTGATAACTTGAAGTAGTTTATAAGGTCACGTAGATGCCCTCTTCTGACCATACCTACTTCCGGTGAACATCGGAGCAGAAGACCAGATTGCTTTTTTAAGTCTGATGAAGTTCGTTCTCAAGAAGATACGAAACTTTTACAAGTTTGTTTATTACCTTGGTTTTGGAAACAATAAATTCTGATTACATTCTTCACTATAAATTTGATGAATCTATTCAAAGATATAACATATTCTTTGTTACGTTAAGTACGATATTCAAAGTAAACCAGTTATAGCGTTCAAGACTGTGCTCTTGCGTAAAATTAATCACAACACAAAAGGCTCAACAATTATAAGGTGAAACATGTGATCTCTACACAACAATTATTTAGACGTAATAATCAGGTCATTATTCCAAAATGTGATGCACACGTCCAAATTTTGTGTTGTAAAGGTCTAAGCTTCTTTTCATATGTCTATCAAAACACAGATGCGCTTTCGTTCTACTACAATGCCTATTTAAGGCATTATGTTATGCTAAGTACTCACCTCAGCTTGTTTGTCGATGAACTCCATAATCTTGACCACGTGCTTAACTTCCAGGTCATCTGATAGAATATCAGTAAACAGTGAACAGTCCATCGTGCCTACTGCAGATCTGCGCACCAGTTCCAAGAGGTTGACACTAGTATTGGTATTAGAGTTAGAACGTAGGAATCGGAAAATAAATCTCCGTATAACAGCAGCGGTTTCCTCAAGCTTTTCCGAACCCAGTGGTTTCAACTTTTGTGTCAAAACATTTTCTCCCCGTTTTGGTAGATCTTTCCTGTAATCATCGTGAAGAGAGTGTACAACTGCGTCAACAAGTAGATCTTCTAGGGTTTCGTACAGATGGACGATGTGCTGCAGTTTCACAGTGTCTTTAGGTTCAGGCAGAAGATTATCCGTGAAAGAACCTGGGAGTTTGGTTGCCCATCGTTTGATGTAATCATAGAGAGAACTTCCTGGATCCCCACCTGTTTTCTTCAACAGGACTAGAATAACTTCAAGGTGGTCTAACATGTCCTTGGCAAACGTCTGTCGTCGGTCTTGTTCACGTTTGATTGAGTTTATCGACTCGTTCTGCAGTTTTTGTTGGAAGATGACGGTGCCAATCTCAGCGAGGATCGCGGAGCATGCGTGGAATAGTTCGTCAGAGTAGGCAAACTGAGTGAAGCCCGATCCTTCAACAAGAAGTGATTTGTTCAACACTAACATCCGGGCCAGTTCTCGTTCAATAACAGAGTAGTTGTATTTGACTACACAGCCGTAGCCGTACTTAGTGCATACATCGTGGTACACTAAAAGGTCATCTGACCATTTAAATTGGATAACTGAAGAATCTACCGCATGGAGGGGCACTGTCTGAAGTCCAGCAAGGCCTTCTTCTTTGATAAGAAATATTAGAGCTGGAGCGTGTCCATGTGTTGCGATTGCTAAACTGTCCATCAAAAAGGAATTCTGAACTCCTATTAGAACGCTGATCATGTGTCGTAAATGACAGGTTTGATCTTTCCTATCTACAACGCAATCAGTTATGTTTCTCGCTGGGGTCATATGATCGAATGGCGGGTTGGCACCAGTAAGCTTATTCCATCCATCTCGTACATGATTCCATGCTTTCTGAAAAGCGGTAAAGGCGTGTGCTGCCGCCGACTAAGCCTCCTCGGATGAATGAAAACGATCATTTAATAAGAAGTCATCGATTTTTGTTTGCCTGGCTTCGTGCCGTTTGATAGCATGGTTAAGTCTTCCAATCAGTAGAGAATTCCACTTCAGCAAATCAGGAAGATACCGCACATACTGGATAAGTTCCAGTCGTGACAAACAAAGCTGTAAAAAGGGGTACCTGTTTTCATCGGTCTGGCATATATTTGCAAACTGCGATTGAAAGTTCAATAGGGTAGCTACATGCTTCTGTCGAAACAGACACTGGATCTTTGTAACATCTGCTGCCTCGTTGATCTTCTCTTTGTCAACGCCATCTTCTTCTTCGTCATCATCACTGTTTTCAATGTGCAGAGGTTTATGATCGATTTGTGGATCCATCTCCTCTAGTTTCGCTTCTATGCAATCAGTTTCGACATCGCCTGCCTTGAAGCAGTCTCTCTTCTGTCGTATCAGGCACTCTGGAATAGCTTTAGCTTGGACACTAATGAGATCTGAGAAGATTTCTTCTATTGTGATGCTTTCCTCTGCAGTTCGTGGATAAGGTTGTGTAACTAATGTATGTGAAGAGCTTCGGACAACACAATGAAGAAATAAGGTCACACTTTCAAAGTTTAGTTGTGTGATATCACAAAGCAGGTGCCAGTTGCTTTCAAGTTGCGAGATTAGATGTTGTTGCACATCCGGATGTGCTGTTGAATGACTGTCATCTGGGTCTTCTTGCGTTGTACCCCCGCAAGCTGCATCTTTAGTTTGGGCAGTTTCATCTTCAGACGATTCTTCAGATATAACATAGCAAGTCGCTATCTGTTCTTCTGTCGTAAGTCCGCTGCATAGTCCAGCTGTAATACACGCCTGAATAAGGGTGTCTAACACACGATAGACTACTGGAGATAGCTTACGTACACTCTCTGTCGACTTCAGCTTAGTATGGCCCTCCGGAGGGTTCTTCGATGTCATTGTCACTCCCTGTCCTTACCAACTTTCTTGTCTGGTGACAGACGGGACAGTTCAACGGTAGGTCTTCATTTGTTTGTGCAACAACTCTTAGTCCACATAGACAGTCATACATCTTCGGGTCTCCAGCTTCTGGTTTCTTCAAAACCGAGCACGGTTTTCCTGATCCTGGTAATAACGTTTTGGTAATTGGCGTGCTCTGATCAAACAGATTAAGAAAGGCTGAGTCCGAAATGCCGTTTCCTGCGTATGATACGATTACAGATACCAAATGAATCATAACTGACGCCATTTCTATACTTTCTTGAGAAGACGATTCCGACATGTGTAAAATACCATTAAAGTCAGCAAGTCCTAGAAGTCTTTGTAGAAAGTGTTTGTAGACATTGGTAAAGCCACCTGCTGCGTCAAATAGCCATTGAGCTTCTTGCCTGTCTACATCCCGTAAGCCTTCAATTGTCTGGATGAAGTAGAAGGTATTTGCCACGGCTGCAAGCAGAGCCAAACGGTGGGGCGGACTTGTGAGTGCAGTATTGATGAATGTTTTAACCTGTGCTTGATCTTGCTGTGTCTGCCAGGCAGAAATGGCACAGATAGCTTCACTGTAATGATCAACATAGCTCAATGGGCTGTAGCCTAATCGAGACATGAACATTTTTGCCTCCCAGTTGATCTTTGTCAGGTTTGTTATCGGACCAGACAAGGCATCGCATAATTTCCTGAGGTCACAGAGAGACAAATTATGCCGTAACGACTTCAGTAGATGGATTAGCGGCAGTGATAGTCCGTTTTCACTTCTGCCGTCCTCTTCAAGTTTGAACAAGCCATTGAGTGTCTTAGCGATTACAAAGTATCTACCGTCAATTTTGAAATGATTGATATCTGAAACTTGTATTAATTCTGCACACGCTTTCAGCAGCGCACGTATGAATGCTGCTGCAGCCACAAATCGAAGTGAACTGCATATCTGATCTAGATTTGAAATGACTTTTACAGCAATAGTTGCAATTTCCCAGACTTTGTCATCATCTGACGTCAGGTTGGCAATGTAGTCACATGTTACGTATTTGAATCCTGTATCCTGGAACACATCACAGCACACCACTGAAAGACTGCTATTGATGTCCTGCTCTACAAGTACTTCATCTATCAACGCTAGGTTAGGAAACTCTTCATCATCAAGTGCTTCAGTTAAAATCAACTGTTCACAAACGCCCACTGAATCTTCTTCATCCTCTCCAGGTTTAATATCATTCCGAATAATATTTAAAAGCACAGGTCGAGATCCAGCAAGTAGATTTCCGGAATTAGAATCCAAGGATTCGATGATCTGAGGGAGCAGTGGGGTGTCTAGATTTGCTGCCAAACAAAGACCAAAGTATGCAGTAAGGAAATTGTCCAGAGTTGTAAGTCGATCAATAACTTCTTCGTCTGCCCGTAGTGTATCAACCAGTGTGATGATGAAGTCATAGACTTCTACGGTTGAAAGAGGATCTTCTGCATTCTTTCCTAGACTGCTCAATTCCACAAGTTGTTCTTCTGTGATGGTATAATCCTGCGACAACATCACAATGAGATCTCGACACAAACGCAGAAAGTGGAGAATGGGGGATTCCACGCTGACTTGTCCAGCAAGTAACAATACAGCAGTGGCTCTGCGTTGCCAACAACCAATGCCACCGCTTGCTAAAAGCACTTGCTTGCTTGGAAGTATATCTTTGCATACCTTGGTTACCAGAAGTGTTTCAGTGGTTTCGTCGGACGGATTGAGAACGTCATAGTCCGGTCGTTCCATATCTTCTGCTGGCATCTCTTCAGAGTCAGTCCCTTCATAATCCGGCTTCTCTAACTCCTCTGTTGGCATCTCTTCACAGCCATTCTGCTGATAATTGGGCTTCCCCAACTCCTCTGGTGGTTTCTCTTCAGCGTCATTCCCCTCATAATCAAGCCGTTCCATCCCTTTTCCTGGAATTTCTTCACTACCATTCCCCTCATAATGCGTCTCTTGTGGTTTCTCTTCACTGCCATTCCCCTTATAATCCGGCTTCTGCAAATCCTCTAGTGGTATCTCTTCACTGCCAATCGACTCCAAATTATGCTGTTCAATCCCCTCCTCACCGGCAATATCCTCAGGATGGTGTGTTTTGTTAACGTCTCCAGCATGTGTTTCTTTCTCATTATCACTTCTAATAATTGGTTGTTTATGCTGAAGTTCTACCTTCAATGTAGCAAAGTCTTCCTCTGCACAATTTTTTGTCACTCCAGCCCCTTCCTCGTCACTGAAGCTAACACTCTCCTTGTGCTCATCTAAATTGGTAGCAGCTCCGTCGTCATCTGCTTGAGTAGATGTACAAGCGTTGGGATTGATTTCAGAAGACCCGGTTGACATTGAATCAGGTATGTTGCTCTGGGGTTTCCCTGAGTTTGCGTGTATGATATCTTCGCCATCTTCTACAATTTCTTCTGCACTTCCGTGTTCAGATAAATTCTGGCCTATGTCGTTTCCAATACGGACACTTGTTCCTTTTTCGGCAGCTGGATCATGACCATCCACCATTCTTTGGATGTGTTGGAACAGCTGTTGCGGACATCCACCAGCTACTTGTTGATAGATCGACACAAGCTGTAACTGAGCTGCTAACAGCTTTAAGTGCGACCATATCGTGCTATATAAGAGAGCTAGTCGGCGATCCACATCGCTGTCTGCGGCAGTTGTGGGCAGAAGTTGAGCTACAAGCCATTTCATGACAAACACTCTGTTGTCACATGACATGTTGTTTGCGTATTTCGATGATAGCTCATTGTATACGTCATCTTCAAAGTCATCGATGTGCGTCGTCAGGTAGTCTTCATGATGTAGTTCTGACATTTGGCATATGATCTCTGTAAGCTGAGCACATAGATTTTCCATCTTGTCACCAGCATCAAACTGTGCCAGGCTGCAATTGCTTTGGTACATCAACCACTCCCGGTTGCTTTCGATTTTCTCATTGAAGGTGGTAAAGAACGGGTACTTCAGTTCAAGAAACTTACAGTTCACCAAGCAAGATTCAGCTCCATGTGGGTCTGGAATAGTCTTTGATCGGATGTTGAATATTGCTGGCTCATGGAAACATGCTTGCCAAAATTCCATGGTGTCTTCGGGCACATCAGGGGTAAGAGGACTTCCTGCCCAAGCACTTACGCTCTCTAGAAGAACGATACTTCTTGCAAGAGGTTCCCGAACACAGTGTTTGATGTATTCTTCCATAGCTCCCCCGAGAGTAGAACATCTGTAGAGTAGATCAGTATTAGTTGCAACATCAACCTGCCATCCACTAAAAGATTCGCCTTCTAGATAGGTGTTCTCTTGTTTCTCTTGTTTCCGGATGTAGTCAAGTATTTGCATTTTTAGACAGTTGACAAAGTCAGTTGAATTGGCAACATCTGTTGCAAGTTGCATGATACTCTCCACATCACGTGATAGATGTTCGTATTTCAGGCAGCTAAAACACCACAAGAGTTGCTCTTCAATGATGGCATCTAAATCTACACGCCCAGCTAACTGGTCTGGAACTGACCCCTGTAGAAGATCTTCAAGTGGTGTGTCACTCGTCTCGAGGGTATCTAGTGTGTACTGTTCCCAGCCACAAAGGAAATTGAACTGCCATGGAAACATCTCCAAGTCTTCCCTTTCTCCTCTATCGATATGCACAATTATGCAGGCGTGTTTCAAGACTGGGCTAGCTTCTGCATCAAGTCCGCTCAGATAGTCATTGCGATACTGGTCCATCCTATTCTTAGCCAGCAGCATGTGTGCAGCGTCATGTGATGTTATGCACTGGAGCACTAGCAACTCTTCTTCTGCTTCATGCCAAAAGCGACGCATCTGCGAAGCAAAATGTCGCTCAGACTTGAACTTGCTTAACTTTTCGACTTGTACTGTTGCTACACCTTCAAGACACTTGCGTATATCGGTGTGTATACTGCTGTGTGTGTATATCACAGTGCGTGTTAAGCTGGCAGAAATAGCAGAGATTGCGGGTTTGCTCTCGTCTACATCAGTGTACTGTTGTTGGGTTGGCTGTGGTTTCATACGGTATTCTTCAAAGAATTCTCTCAGTCCATTGTGTAGAGGTAACTTAAAGTACGACTCCTGAAATGCCTGCACATCTGCACGGTTTTTACGCGCCAACTTGGATTTCGAGGCACGTAACACTGCATCCGGGCATGCAACTTTCATTAAGTCATTCTGGCATCGACGGGCTAGATCTTCAGATGAAATGTTGCAAGGCAAGTCGGCGTCTTTGCTGCGGAGAAACACCAACGATGGCAGGGTGTCATTGTGTAGACCCAAAAACATACTATCTCCTGAAAATTGGAAGCCTTCTACACAGCTTATGTCATCCATCCAACGCCGAACTACTTGGTGATCTGACTGAATATCGTTGAAACGAAGCGTCTTTTTCTCAAATCTGTTGAGAAAGGGTGGGTTCTGGTAGTCCACTTTCTGCTCATCAACCAAAACGATGCAGCGGAAGCCTTTATGAACCTGACACATAGGATTGCTGTAGGACCTAAAGCTACCCGGCAGTTCCGCTTTTCCCCCACAATGGTGTAGTTTTGGTTCAACATGTCGTATAGACTTCCGTAGATGTTTTCCAGGTCTCTTAGTACAAGAGTGACCCCTCGTTCCATACAGAGAATGATTTCGCTTAGCGTTGTGTAATTGTATTCTTCTGAAACGTCATTCTCAAATCTGCTTCCAAATATGGTCACGTGATCCCTATCCTTTAGTGTCTGTTCCAGGATGCTGAGGGCAGAGTCACCACTGGTAATGAGCATAAGATGACGAGCTTGTTTGTCATCCATGTTCTCCTTTATGAGATCCATTGTCCCAGGACGCAATGTTGGCTGCTGGAAAATGTCTATCTTATCCATAAATGTGTTCATGATGCGTGGCATTTCAAGCTTTAGACCACCAAAGTTGCGCAGTATACCCTTTTCAATAATCAAACCTGGGTCGCCATGCATTTGCTCTGATGATTGGATAGCAACATACTTCACGAGGGAATAATAGTCTCTAAGTCCGTGGAAATTGACGTGTATTTGGTCAACTTGATAGTTACTATACGCCTCTGCCAGTTTTCTGAGTTTGCTTATGTTAACTACGTGGAGTGCGCCGAATATGTTCCGCTTCTCTGCACTATCATCTCGAATAGATTTAGCGGTATCTGCCAAATCCTCAATGGTCGGTTCTGGGCGAGATAGATGGATTGCTCTATTCATTTTGGCTGCATCCAGGGCCCAGTTGGATATACCTACAACAGCAACAGATGGAAAGCCTCCTACCGTTGGTTCTAGTTGGCTGTGCAACACTTTCAGCGGATTTGAGCTAGAAACTTCAGCTAGACCGATCTCATCTAGTAGCACAACTGGCAGCACATCAGGGTTGTGCTTTTTGTAGTTCTTGGCCTTATCAAATACTTTGATGATTCCTTCTGATGTAGAAGACTCTGATCCTTGGTAAGAAACTACATACACAGGTGGCACAGATTCGAAGTAGCTATCTTTTGAGTCTGGACCTCGGAGGTTGCTTCTGATCAGCTGCATAGAGAGAGACTTACTGCATCCGGGCTTACCAACTACGAAAACTGGAATTCTATTCAAGATTGATACCAGAATTACAAACACGTTTTCTCGGAGAGCCTCATTCTTGGCAATACCTTCAGGTAGCTGCATCCTCTCGAGAATGTTGAGTTGTTCTACTCGAATCATGTTGTCTATATCCCTCTCTTTTACATCCCAGTTTGGATTTGCTTTCCTGAATATCGAGGCGATGTTCTGTCGGTATCTCTTGCGATCATCAGCCTTGGTCAGCCTTGAGTGGTAGCAGTGAGTAAGGGCCAGTACCATGCTTCGTATCTGAAGCTTATTGACGTACATAAAGTCACCATCGTTAATACGCGTAACCTTCTTGTATATCAACATGCCAGTGAACCAGTTGGCAAGATGCTGACAACGATTCACATCTCTCAAACTCACACAGTAGGTAGTTTGCTCCACTTGTCTCATAAATTCTTGTGACATTACAACTAGGTCAACAAACGTCTCGTCTTTTGCTTCCAACATCCGGCGAATATATGCTTCCTCGTCCTTCTTGTCAAGTGACCCATAATCCCAAACAAAGTCCATCATAGTCTCTGGAAGTGGGTGAACTCGGTAAACGAGCTTGGACATTTCGTCACGACGATGTTTACTCTCAAGCCCGGCTGAGATGACGGTGCCTTCTCTCAGGGTGTAGGGATTGCATGCAGCGATGAAGATCAGGTTATTTGGGAGAGGTTCCCCTTTCAAAGAATGGTGGCATATAACCTCATTGAGAACCCCAAGATGATCACATGTATTGATTTCATCCAGAAAACCCCATACTTCCTGTTTGAGGTTCTTATTTGCTTGAGATTGAAGACTTTCTATAAATTCAACGATATTTTGTTCAGATATTCCAGCATGGAGATTGAGAATTTCGAACGAGACTTCACAAACTCTGGCCAAATAAGTGATGAGAGTGGTCTTTCCGCATCCTGTCTCGCCCATAATGATGACTGGTATACGCGCCTTGATGCGCATGTAGATCAGTATCATCTTCAGTAGATTGTCTGGAGTCAATGCGTAGTTCTTCTGCAATTCCTGAAGCTTATCTTTCTTGAATGTAGCTCTCGTACTTCTGCATACCTTCTCCAGTATTTCGTGAAGCTTATATTGAGACATTGCGTTGTAGTCCGGCAGGTTTCGCTTCATTTGAGTCTCAAAAAGTTTGCAGATGTTCTTGGGAACTTTGTTTAGTACACGATAGAGTGTGGAAATTGTCTGAGAATCCTGGCGATGGAATACGACGAGTAAGTGATTACTGTCTGCCCATTTAACCATTCCCTGCATTCGAGCAACCAATTGTGACGCTGACACACTGGAACCAGATCGATAATCCATCAGTGCTGCGGTTGCATCTTTGTCGTTGTCCTTGGATTGGCTTTTAACAGATCGTGCTGTGAAATCTTTGGTGACTTGAAAGAGGGCGTCAACAAACTTACTTCGGACATCATTATTGTTTCCGAGCATATCCTTTAGATTTACGGTAGTGAAATACAGGGATGCAGACATTCTTCTAAGCTCTTGAGCAAAGATCTCGAGGAAACTGTTGACGATCGTGTATGACAACTCGTTCACCGAACCACAGTACTTCTCAAGAAGCTTTCGGCACTCTTCGCCT
>JAUMTS010040241.1:0-11103 GCA_032273385.1 Ophiopholis aculeata | reverse complement strand
TTTGCCACTGAAGGAGTTACCCTGTATAACGAAAGCTCAAATAAATAAATAAATAAATAAATAATTAAACAAACTCTTGTTGAGTAGGTTACCCTGCTAAAATATTGTGAAATAAATAAATAAATATGCTTTAACTTTTAGAAATCTTGAATTTTGATATAAAGTTTACAACTTATGCTGGCTGTGGTGTGATCAGCTCTTGTTTGATGTATCATTAATATTTGTGTACTGATTTTTAAACATTGAATTTGAATTTTCTAATGTCTCTATAAACTGCTTATTTTTAGTTTGAACATGGTATGCTTGCACACATGTGTTTTATTTACAGCTGTGCCTGTTTTACTAATGTGATACGTTGCCACCCTTTTTGAGATATTATATAAAAAGGAATCAATAATAATATGCCGTTTACCGTAATATGAAGAAACGGTTTACAACACATGCTTTCTATTTTCATGTTATTTTCATGTTGAAATACATTAAAGCCTTTATATTAATGAAAGGGTTTGATATATTTCTTTTCTTGTTATATTTGCAGGAGAATGCTGAGAAAGAGAAGGCTAAAGATGACTCTCTGGCCGACCTGAAGGCCAACTTTTACTGTGAGCTTTGTGACAAGCAGTACTACAAACACACCGAGTTTGATAATCATATCAACTCATATGACCACCATCACAGACAGGTGAGTGTATTATAGTTAGTGGATTTAACAGGATTGATTTGACAGGTCCCAAAACTGTAACCAGCATAGTCATAGACAAATTATCAAAAACCTAGTCACTAGGACCTAGAGTTGTTGTGAATAGCAGTTTTGAACAATGGAGCATCACCATGACTAGTTGCGACCTGGCTATGACCGCCTGTAATCACCAGTCGTAGGTGGACCGTAAATGGTTGTTTCTCCTAGTGTGACAGTGTCGTAAGTGTCCATTCCTGTTGCTGCCACCTTTTATAGACACAGGTTTGAGTACAGGCCACCAGGAGAAAATTGGCCACATTATATAGTAGGCAATTGTAGACAGTAGTATGACTTTGCCTGACAAGTTTTAGTGAGATACAATATTGGTCACAGATGATTATTCAAAGCTACGTTTGCCGTACTAATTGTCTCGCCCTCGCAACAGAATGTGACATTGCTTACAGGCAAAATAACAGACAAGAAGGTACTCGTCTTAAATTGGCTAGGGTGTGAAAAATAAACCAAAACCAATTTTAATTGCTTTGAACAGCCATATAGGTTTTTACTGAGACACAATATAGTGCACAGGTAACCAATTATTTTAAGGCTACTTTTGCTACAACAATCATCTCACCCTCTCAACAGAATGTCAAATTGCTGATAGACAAAATGACAGACAAGAAGACGCATGTCTTAAATTTATTAGCCCCTCAGACCAGACCCGACCCCTCCCCCCCCCCCACACTTTTTGTTCGCACTTTCCCATTTTTCAACCCATTTTTGTAGACAAAGTTGTCAAAGTGCTCAGGATGATGCCCGCTTCAAATTAGCCAGTATACACAAGTGTTTGAAACATCACCCTTTTTTTACCCCTGTATAGCAAAATGCAACTTGGTCAATTCCAATGAAATCTAACAGCCATATGGGTTTTTACTGAGATACAATACTGTGCACAGATAATCATTCAAAGATACTTCAGCCATAACAATCATCTCGCCCTCTCAACAGAATGTCAACTTGCTTACAGGCAAATTGACAAGAAGATACTTGTCTTAAATTTGCTAGGGTGTGGGAATGTAACTTGGCCAATTCCAATGGTTTTGAACAGGCATATGGGATTTACCGAGACACGGTATTATGCACAGGTAACCATTTATTGCTACCTTTACCACAACAATCATCTCATCCTCTCAACAGAATTTCATAATGCTTACAGGCAAATATGATAGACAAGCAGATGCATGTCTTGAATTTGCTGGGTGTGAAAAATTAAAAAATTTCATTGGTTTTGAGCAGCCACATGGGTTTTACTGAGACACAGTAGTGTGCACAGATAATCATTCAAAGATACTTTCACCAGCACAAGAACAATCATCTTTCCCTCTCAACAGAATGTCAACTTGCTTGTAGGCAAATATGATAGACAAGAAGATGCATGTCTTAAATTTGCTGGGTGTGAAAAATGCAACTTGGCCAATTCCAATGGTTTTGAGCAGCCATAGGGTATTAACTATTCACACTGCATGATGAATTCATGAATAAACAGCATAGTAGCAATTTGTATGGGTGGATACCCAAGGATACATTTGGGTTAAACTTGACATGGAAAGAGAAACAGATTTATCAGCAATTTGTCAAAATGATAACATTTTGTGGCAAATCATTTTAAAATGTGTTTTGTACTAAAATGAATTAAGGTTGGAAAGATACCGGCCTAAAGAAGTTATTTCTGATTGTATTGAGTGCTGTAATTTTGAACTTTTACTCAAATGCATACGTAAACCAATTGAAACAGACTTTGGGGAAAATCTCTTTTTTGACTCTAACAGTTTTGAGATAACCATAAAAGAAAGTTTGATAAAAAATAACCCAATGCTTAAACATAATCTTAGTTGGATTAATTAATTTGCATAAAATGTTTTCCATAAATATTGTATGTAAGTCAGTTTGAAATAAGACTACTTCTCTCTATTAACTCTCATTTGATTTTATCTGCATCTGCAGAGGCTAAAAGATCTGAAGGCCCGAGAGTATGGACGACATGCTGGATCTAAAATGAAAAAGGAAGAGAAGAAGAGAGAGAAAGAGCTAAAACGACTCCATGAGATGGCTGAACAGAGGGCTCATGAAGCTGCTGAAAACAGGTGAGTTGGATGCACAACCCAAGAGCTGGAGATAGTAGACTTAGCGCATTACGGTCGGATATGAGGCTCTAATTGTGGGTAATCCGGTTTTGTCATGAACAAAATAGCCAAGATACTGTTCAGCGTGTTTGTTAGCTTCATTCATTGCAAGGTGAATTTAGACTAGCTTGAAAATCTTGCAACGCACATGAGGGTAAACGCACTAATTTTCACGTCGATCATAGGCGCATTATTTTTGCGTTCATTTGTCCACGTGTGGTTGGCAAGGACCCCAAAAACTCCTAATTAGCTCCCGGCTGACGCAGCCATTGCACAGGGATATATACGAGTCTGTATTTCCCCCTCTATGTTTCTGTTGGTATGCTAGCTGTTTTGACAAAGGTGCTGAATATCAATGCAGATCAGCAAGTACACGCATAGCCACTTCTGCCCTGAATTTAAGTATTCAAATGTAATTACTGTAAGCGTGGACATTTTCAAGTTACATTAAATTGTTTGTTTTTTGTTCACTTTATAGCTGGCGCGAGTATATTCTTTTGATGTGCAAGTCTATGTAAGGACTTAGTAGGCTCAAAATTGCAATATATATAGCAAGTAAAATAGCTGAAAAACTGCACAATCTAAAAAGTAAACATGCAAACTATTTCAGTTATACATTTGTGTTGGATTCTTTATGTTAGTAGTCAATGTGCATACTGGATCAGCTTCCATCTGAAAGATTTACAAAAACATTGTCTATCGTTTTCACTTCGCCATGATATATGAGACGCCCTTGAGTGAATGTCAGAGCCACATGATTTAAGTTGAGGCATTTGTAAAGGAAACACGCTTATGATTTGAATGTGCATACTGATAAGCTTTGATAAGATTTAACAAAACATTGTCTATCATTTTCACTTCGCCAAGATATATGAGATGCCCTTGAGTGAATGTCAGAGCCGCATGATTTAAGTTGAGATATTTTTAAAGGAAACACACTTCTGATTTGAATATGCATACTGAATAAGCTGTGATAAAATTTAACAAATCATTGTCTTTCTTTTTCCTTTTTATCATCAAAAATGAGACGGGCCGTAAGTGAATCTCAAGAGCTTAAAGATTTATGTTGAGACATTTGTAAAGGAAACAAGCTTCTGATTTGTTTTAGTCAATGTCAAGACCGCCCCCTCTGAGAATTCAAAGACATGATATATCAGCCTAGGGTTAGCCATTGTTGATTTATTAATCACAAGAGCAAAGTTACAAAGTGAAAACTTAAAATGTGTAAGTCATTGCTAGGCCATAAATCTGTCACTTTTGGCAAGGTCTGCTTATGTAATGACATCTAAAATATGATATTTTGGGAATTCCAAAAATTTGGATGCTCCTGGTCTGATCTTTATCAAATATTTCCTAAGGTGTCAAAGTGATGACAATGCTTCTGTTTTTAGTGCTGTAACTATTTGAGCATGAAAGTTTAACCATGCAGTGCCACAGACAATCCTGAGGGTAAATAATGTGTCAATCATAGAATTTACATCTATTTTGAGGAAACTAATAATATAAAGGTTAAGAGCCAAATACACAATTTTCTGAGCAAATTATTCTGTCAATTATTCACGGCACAATCTTCAATATATTCCCTGTTTAAATGGCTTCATGATAATAAAAGTACCGGTAGTAATAAACCATAATTTTAAAGTGCAAAACACTATTTATTGCAATACCTTCAACAGTGGATTTCAGATTGATACAATACAAAGGATGTTCATTATAGAATGTATTACTAAGATGTCAGCTGTAATGTCTACGGATGGGTTTTTTGTGCCCTTTAAAAACATGCCTCAAGAAAAATCACGATTTGCGCTCAGCTATCCCTGGACCCAGGGAGCAGCGTTTGGTTTTGGTTCACAGCAGATTTTTGCTGGAGATCACTATTTAGTCCACATGAGTAGAAATGCAAGATTGCGCTGTGCTATAGCTTTAGTTACAGTGCTGTCATGTTTAAGTTATGCATTCTGTAATATAATTATATGTGACCATCCACAATGACCCCATTGAAAGTCGCCAGGGCCTGAATGAACAACAACAATATGCAATAGGAAACAAAGGCTTTCAATTTGGATTATTGACTTTTTGAGTGTCTATTTACCTGAGCAATTACCACTTGTGTGAGGTTCCTCGTGGATGGTCACATATGGTGCGATCAAAATATCTGAATAATTACCCTGTCTTCCTTTTCTTTTCTTTACCACAGCGCAAATACCAGTAAATCGCCAAAGAATTCCACCAATGCAGTCCCTCCTGCAGCTATCAATCAGCAGAATAGTGAAGGAGAAGAAGCTGTCATCGGCGGAATGCACAATGTGCCACCACCAAGCATCTATGATCCCAAACCCTTGGCAGAAATCACGGAATACGGTCCTTCAAGCGACGATCAGGATAAAAACAAGTCGGGTGCCGTGGACGGCAAAGGTGATGCATCAAAATCTAAAGGAAAATCCCGAGCGAGAAAGCGACTTTTAGCGTTCAAGAATCAGGCTAAGACAACACCAGTTGAACAGGACGACTCGGATTTGATTACGAATAAGCCAAATTTCTCGTTCAGTTTTTCCAAGAAAACTATGAGTAGGATATCGCAGAAATCTATTTTTGGAGTTCCTGAGGTGGAAGTGGATGAAGAGTTGAATGACGACGACGTAAAAGTAGGGAAGGATAAAGATCATGGAGGAAAGGAAGAACGAAAGTCAAGGAAGATTAAGATTAACCGCAAACCTATTAATCAGTACTATCCTAATGCCAAAGCCAGCGTACTTCTTGTAGCTTTTGTGAAATCAAAAGAAATTGTGAATCTCTCAGAACTTGTTAAAGATCTTGAGAAAGGTAGCAAGAAAGCTGTCGATGGTAATGAGGACTCAAAAGGCAAAGAAAACGGTGATGAAAATGATAAAGATGCAAGGACTTGTAACGGTGAACAGAGCGATGGTTGTGATACGGACGATGGGAACTCTGAGAAAGAGGATAAAGCAGAAGGGAAGAAACATGCTACTAGATCAAGGGTAGCTGCAGGTAAAAATGAGAAATCAAATGTTAAAAGTACTGTTGTCTCAAAGAAACATGATAAGAAATCTGCTAAAGCAGACAAGAAAAACACTCCTGCAGACAAGAAATCAACTTCAAAGGGGCAGGGCAAGAAAGCAACTTCTGATGCTAAAAGTCAAGAGAAGAAAACGACTGATAAAGAGCAGGAAAAGAAATCAACTCCTGATAAAACTCAAGAGAAGAAATCTGCTTCTGATAAACCCCAGGAGAAGAAATCATCTCCTGATAAAGCACAGGAGAAGAAATCATCCCCTGATAAGCCCAAGGAGAAAAAATCAGCTCCTGATAAGGGACAGGGGAAGAAACAAACTCCTGATAAAAATCAGGAGAAGAAAACTGCTCCTGCAAAAACTAATAATGATTCTAAAGGGAATACTAACTCAGTGCAAAAGAAAAGTGAAACAGACTCATCTAATACCTCGTCAAGCTCGAATACAGAATCCAAAGTACAAGATAGTGCTAAGAAAGACTCACAACCTGCAAAAAAGAAAGATGATTCCAAATCCAAGCTGCAAGACAGCGTGGAATTGCCAAAAGATGGTAAAGCTAAGAAAAATGTACCATCAAGTCCTACTAAAGGTAATGTAAAATCCAATGCAGCTAGTACTAGTAAAACTGATGGGAAGAGTAGCGAGTCTACTCCTAAGGAAGGTGGTAAAGATAAGAGTGTAGATAAAGATAAGAGTAGTGTTAAAGAAGATGGTAAAAGTAGTAAGGATAAGAGTACAGGAAAAGGGGACGAGAAATCTAATTCTACACCTTCAAATAATAGTAGTAATCCGAGTAGTACAAAAAGTAATAGTTCATCATCAAATACCTCAAAAGAATCTAGCAAGGTTGGCTCAAAGGAGTCTGGTGCTGTAGAATCTAAAGACAAGGAGAAAGGTGATGCGGGGAGCACTGCTGCCCCGCCCTCCAAAGAAGGTGATGATGGTAATGAAGGCGATAAGGAAGATGGTGATAAAACAGAAGGAGGCCAGGATAATCCTGAGGAAGAGGAGGAAGAGGAACCTCCGTGTGAATTGCAACCAGTTGATGAAGGTTATTTAGCAGTACGAGGGAAGGATAATAAGACAACGTTACCATGGCCAATGGAGATGATCTGTCATACGACTGCGGAACCAAAACTGTCGTATAGTGTCAATCCTTTGTATTTTGTTTTCAAAAGGAAGAAAAAGGCTGGTACTGATGGTGGAGAAGAAGTGTCAAAAGATGGTGCAGAGACTGAAAAGGTAGATGGGGACGGTTCTACAGTTAAAGTCCAAGAAGGAGATGGAGAGAAGGCTGGTGATGTCACCAAGTCTGATGGTAAGAAGAAGCATAAAAAGCACAAAAAGAGGAAGAAGTCTAAGAAGAAGCGCCGTAAGCACCACAAGCGTTCCGACTCGCCTTATAGTGATGAAGAGAAGCGGGATAAGAAAAGGCATAAAAGTAGATCCAAAAGCAGAAGTAAAAGACACCATACAGATTCAGAGTCTGATTATGAGGGAGAGGGAAGGAGTTCTGATAAGAAACGCAGGAGAAAGAGGAGTTACCATGACGATTACAGCTCAGATGATGATTACCACAGAGATAGTAGTAGAAGTCACAGGAGGCGGTCAAGGAGTAGGGAGCGTTCCCGCAGCGGGGATAGACATCGTTCCAGAAGTAGAAGGTCAAGAAGTCATAGGTCAAGAAGCTATTCCTCAGACAGTGATGGAGATTATAATAAGAGTTCTAGAAGGCGTTCAAGTAGCCGAAGAAGTCGTTCGCCATCACCTAGAAGGTCATCAGATAGAGATCGTCGTAGTACTAGCAGAAGTAATTATTATCGAAGAGACAGGTCAAGATCAAGGAGTAGGTCACCTTATAGGAGCAGCACAAGTAGCTATTCAGATAGGAGCAGAGATGATAAGAAATTACCTAGTGAGAAGAAGACTGAAACTACTAGTGGTACATCTCATCTTAAAGAATGGGTACGCAAAGCCCTCCAAGAAAGCAGAGCGTCTGATCCTAGTCTACATAGTAGTACTGATAAGCCATCAAGTAGCACAATTTTGGGTAGAGCAAAAGAAAAAGTTACAGACTTATTAAAGAGTTTACCCAAAGATGATAAATCTCACATTCCAACAGGAAGTGGTCTTGTAATTGAGAAGTCTCAAACTGCCGGTATACCGATATCAAATGCAGCTGATTCCAAAGGTCAAGGCGGAGGCGGAACAGGGGGATCTGGAAAGCAGGCTGGAAACTCTAAACAAGGTTCCGGGAATGCTGGTAACCAGGGAAATTCAGGGACTAACAATTCAGGCAGTGGTGGTAACTCTGGAAATCATGGCAACTCAAGTAACCAAGGCAATGGGAAGAAACCAAATAATAATGGAAACTCTCAAGGACAACCTGGAAAAGGAGGCAAAGGTGATGAGGATAAAAAAGATGTATTTAAAGTTCCCAAAATTCCTGATCAGAAGAATGCCGCAGGCCAGAAAACGACAGCCAAGAATTTGCAAGGACATAGAGCTGCTCTTGATTTCGAGTCGCCTTCCTCAAGGAAAAGGAAAGAAAACTCTAATAATTCTGGTAATGCAAAGAAAGATGAGAATCATGATGAAACAACATCAGAGAATAATGAAGATGGCCAGTCTCCGGCAAAGAAAGACAAGAAGGACTCTGAACCTGAAGAAGACAAAGACGAGATGAGTATTCAACCAGAAGAAATGGAGAAGTATAGGGAGCTGCAAGAGCAGGCTAGATTGCATGTACAAGCTCAACTCATGCACCATGAAAGTCCACATCCACATATGGCAAACTTAACGCCAGATCTTAGCCCTCCACCGCTACACAATCATCCTGGGCCTATCATACACGGGCAGCCCATACATGTCCCTGTAGAACATATCATGCCAGGAGCAGCTCAGGCAGCTGGGTATCCTGTACATGTTGATGCTCAGGGTAACCCTGTGGGAGAGTTACTCGCCGCACCACCCCCTCCACCAAATGGCGCTGAAGGACGGACTGCATCATCCCCGTTATCGGGACTGATTCATGGATTACCTCAGGCAGGGTCTCCTGTAGCTGCTGCAGGATCACCGTTACCGGCTGGTTCTCCTCTGCCAGCAGGACTTATACCTGGTATGCCCATCCCAGCGGGTACGCCAATCCCGGCGGGTATGGTGCCAATATCTATGGCACAAATGGCAGGAATGCAAGGAATGCAATTCCATCCCGGAGGTGTAGCGTTACAACCAGGGATGCAGATCCCCACTAGTATGGCTCTTCAAGCAGGTATTCAACTTCCAGCAGGGACACCTATACCAGCAGGCATGATGTTGCAAGCTGGTCAGCAGATTCACCCTGGGATGCAGTTACCCGCGGGGATGCAGTTACCGGCAGGCATGCAGTTACCTGCAGGGATGCAGTTACCTGCAGGAACCCCAATACAAGCAGGCATGCCTATACCTGCAGGAGCCCAACTAGCAGCAGGAATGGCAGCAGGCATGCAGATCCCAGGTACTCCATTCCAAATACCTACATCAATGGCAGGAGCTGCACTTCAGAGAATCCAAGTCAGCCCAGCTATGGCCGCTGCAAGTGCTGCCCAGGCTAACGCTGCAAATGCTAATGCAGCTGCTCAAGCACATGCCGTTGCGGTTGCAGGAGCAGGAGGCCACCCTCAGATGGTGCCAGTGTCAGTGGCACACGCCATCGCAGCAGCACGTGGTCAACGTCTTGCCAGTCCTAGATTAGTACGTGTAGCTCATCCACCTGGAGCTCAGCATCCAGGTGCTGTACCAGGTGGTGTACAACTAGTTAGGCTACCCAACGGGCAAGTCGCCCAAGTCGGCATCCCAAGAGCTATGTCCCCCGCAATGCACCAGGTTCTACCACAAGGCTTGGCTATTAGGCAAGCTATACCAGGACTACCAGCAGGTCTACAACACATGCAGCCAGGTCTCCAACACATGCAGCCAGGTTTACACCACATGCAGCCCGGTTTACAACCCCGTTTAATGCTAGCACATCCAGGCATGGCAGGTATGAGACTACCAGTACCAATGCAAATGCAACAGGCATCATTATTAGGTAAACCGCTTATCAAAACTTCCCCTACCATGATGAGAAGTATGACTAATATGGCAGAAATGGCCAAGGCAGCGGCTAGCCAAACACAACATCCTTGATATGCATGAAATTGTAGTTTATATATTGGACCAATAACCAAAGGGAAAATTATTTGCTAATTGGCTTGTTCAGTTTAACTAGATGCCTTCATGTACCTAAATTTGCATGAGTTTTACCCATCAAAAATGTTTATCATGGTCATTTTGTATAGATTTTAAGTTATGGATAGCTTCAAAACTCAGCGCCAGTTGACCCAAGGTTCTCCCGAATTCATTGCAGTTGGAGCTAGTTTCTATTAGTATTATTCTTAACAGAGAAGATGAGAAAGGCACAATGACCTGCGGTTCAACCCCACTGATATGGCGGTTAAGTTTTGCAGCCACCCTTATAATGTTGTGTTACACTGATGGTCGGTATTGATTTCAGTTTAAACAGAAAATTGGACATAGATACTTGTTTTGCCCATCAACATTTTTGTGATATTAATAAAATAAAATATTCAGGCTAAGTATGGGATAAAAGCATAGGTATATATTTGATGTTATCAAACTAACAGACTGATCACTGTTTATGCCAGGGGAGAATGGAGCGATAGGTGAATCCATTTTTTTTACTGAGAAGGGGGGAATTTTAATTTAGAATATTGAGGGGTAACATGAAATTGATATACAAGGAATGGGGAATTTAAGAGTGCAAGATTTAAGATTTGCGTTAGAAAATATGGACATCCTCCATCCTCCCTGGCTTAAAAAGTGGTTGTTGCATCAAGAATACCATGATATATCTTACTACTGTTCAGCAATATCAATTAGGATGGAGAATTCAGGCTAATACTAAAACGTATATGTACATTTTAGTTTATCCAATTGTGGTGCAAGTTGTAACAAACCCACAATCATACAGTGCATAATGTAATAAGTGTGTAAGTTACGAGAAAATATCCTCAAATCAGGAAGCCAACCCTCACTTCAAATTCCTAGTTTCGATTTTGTGGTAAAATCAAGAATACCGTGAGATATCTCATTACTGTTCAGCAATATCAATTAGGATGGAGAATTCAGGCTAATACTAAAACGTATATGTACATTTTAGTTTATCCAA
>JAUMTS010040130.1:0-11106 GCA_032273385.1 Ophiopholis aculeata | reverse complement strand
ACTTTCGATCTTTTTGAAGTTCTGGAAGCACAAAATAAGTCAATATTTCTCGAAAATTAGACACTTTATATTCCATTTTGGAATACTAATAAGAATATAGTTGTGAAAGCAAATGTTATCTTTAATGTTTCAAGTTTGTATAATAACGTAAAATAACCATTTGCATTTTATTTTTGCTGCGAAAATTGCATTTTCTGTGAATTTCTGTTTTTTCCGTTTACTTCTTCATTTCCGTTGTTCTTTTCCGTTTTTCCGTATCGCGGAAAACTTCTAACCATACATATGACATCCTTGTAGTTTTACCTTTCTAAAAGTGTATACTTTCCTATACATGTTATATAGAAAATAAACAGTTATGATCAGTTTAATTCAAATTGATGCAGTACTAGTTTTCCTAATTTTTCAGTGTGTAACACTTTTTGGTACCGGGTTATTACATGTGGCCACATGTATGATAAAAAGGTACTTTTAGCAATTTAGCTATAGATTTTCTGTTGTCAGCCGGACAACCTCAGTCTGATTTTAGGTTGTCCAATGCTCGTTTTTAGTTGTCCCTGGTGAACGGACAATCACAATTCCGAACACTGCTCCTCTGCTTTAAACAAAATGTAGCAACAATTAAATGTTTTTATAACGGGCTAAGAGCCCACCCAAACCCTTGCCAAACTAGCTTTGTCCACTACAGCGAAGAAGGTGTGGTGCTTTCAAAGTATGTTTATCCCAAATCTGACTGACACACCACTCTCATACTGAAGAGTATTTCACCTAAAAGTTTGCTTGAGAAACCCCAGATGACACCTTAAATTTGTTTTTCTTCTGTCAATCGACAACAACACATTGTGTGCAGGAGAGAAGGAAGTCTGTTATCCATTCCAATGTATTACTGTCTATGCCATTATAGTGCTGGACTTTCTTCAATAGTTACCGATGAGACACCTTATCAAACGCCTGTTCATAATCGAGGATACAACATCAATCTGTGACTTTTTGTCCAAACCTAAATTTAGCCAGGCCATCAAGCATGGAAACAAGTTGGGTAACTTGGGTTTAACAAGATTTAAGTTTGCAATAGCTAGCATTGGATAAGATATTTAAATTTGTCCGATATGGCGCCGTGAATGATAGACTTGTTCGCAGAGTTGGCGCTAGAGCACTGATGTCAAGGATATTGGCCTATAGATTGCAGCATAAAACAACTTCCCTGTTTGAAATTTTATATCAATTGGTGGTTTTTTTTAGGTACATTTTTTAAGTACCTTTTCTACATGTTACTACTTCAGTATTTTCCCTTATTCAATATTGTCCACTGGGTGCCATCAGCCTCAGGCTTTGCGTTTTTGATGGCATCCAAATTCTCCATTTCCTGTTTTTAAGTTCCCATTATTTTCTGAATATTGTTGATGAGATGGAAACAAACAAACAAGATACTTTCACTTGAATATTGGAACTATCTGTGCCTTCTTCAACTGCGATTGGACTTTTCCTTAGTTGATGGAGAGTTGAAATAACAGTGTCACAGCACGAGCAATCTCCTAGGCTGTCTGTTAGAAGCATGGTGGTATTTTATCAGGTCCAAGTGCTGCGAATGGCTTCAGATTCCTCAGAAGTTTGATCAATCCATTTCGATAAATGCTGATGCTCTGCATTTGTAGGGAAATCACTGTTACCTACATGTAGATCAAGAAGTGGAGCTCCATATTGTCAGCAGAGAAAATAGATGTAAATTGCTGATTCAGGATGTTGGCTTTGGTTATGGGATCCGAGTGAAGAAATCACCTTCTTTCAGTGGTGCTATCACATCTCTTTGATTTCACGAAAGTGTCGAGCTTATTGTTCCTCCCACCAAGAGGCTCACTGTTAATAATGTCATGGTCCATGGACATAGTTATTGTAAGAGTTGCAGCACACTTTCTGGGCTTCTTTCTTTTTAAGCGCTTGAAGCGAGCCCAGTGGTTAGCTTTGTTGATGCGGCGGGCCTTCCTGAAGGTGCAGACTTTAAGCCTCAGGATGTGTTTAGATTTTGGAGTTGAGCCAAGGTTGGTTGACTCTGGTGGAGCTTAACTTAGATGGAATACAGTCATCAATGATATGTTCAACTCCATTTGTAGGGTATTGGCCAGGTCCTCAGCTGGTGTGGCAGCACTGACGCAGCCTAGGTGTCTTAATATTACTCAAAGAAAAATCACCTACAAATAGCGAATTAAATGTCACTTTTTTCACTTAAAAACCTGGTGTTTTTATTGCCGTTTGCAGTCGCTCTACTTGACAGGCAAAGGGCGTGTTAGTGTAAATTAAATCGTGGTTGGGTGGGCGCCACTGGGCGGCAGTCAAACTAGCACCATTTCAAAAGCTCATTTCAAGAGCTTGTTTTTTCATACCCTCGAAGTAGGGAATTTGTAAGAATATAACTCCTGAATTTACCAGAAGTAAAAACACTAAGTCCTCCGAATCAGCGATCTTACTTGAACCACGTTCTACTATATGATTACTTTGAGTGATCCCTGATTCATATTTTTTGGACGCAGCATTCTGCTGTGTCTATTTTAAAGTTGTAAACGCACATGTAACCCATAATGTCAAAGACTGTAGGAATTTCATGTGATGTAGCACATGTACAATGTACATTGTTCACTATTTCCAATATTTCATTCTAAACCTCTCTATTTTGTTCTCCTCAGATTTTCTGTTCAAGTTCCTGGTGATTGGGAGTGCTGGCACAGGAAAATCATGCATTTTACATCAATTCATTGAAAGCAAATGTAAGTATATTATTTGTTTAACAAAACCCTTTTAAATGCGAAGGGGCACTCAAATAATGTGTTGGTATGTATGTATGTGCTGTGTGATTATTTCAAAAGTAGGGTCTAGGGTATTGAGAACAACTGAACAAATAAACGGCCAAAAAATAGGCCTTAACTTCTTAAGCGCTAAATTTTAATCCAAATTTGTCAGATTTAGCTTAATCTGTGTTAAATTGTTGACCCACAGCAAATTAAAATATAATAATGGCAATTTATAAAAAGCGCCGGTATCCGTCGCAAGCGACGCTCATGGCGCTTACTTCATAGTAGCCCAATATCTATTTAGGTAAAATGCACACAATTTCCAAATTTCGGTGCTTTAAATTTCCAGCAATAAATTGATAAAAATCAACCAATTATTTTGGAAACCAATAAGATTAGTGACTTTCTCAAGTTGTGAAATATTGACTGCATCTGAACTGAGGTGATGTTTTTATTAGCAAATTATGTAAAGAATAAGCTACTGCAAGCAATAGGTTGCCAAGGTAGCCTGTTGCATAAACATAGAGTAGCCCAATCGGGCATGTAAATGGCAGCTTCTTGGTATTAACACTACACTATTACTTTGCTGTCAAAGACAAACTGCACACAATGTAGTGTTCTTCTAGCAAGTGCAGATCAGATAAAACAATAGTATATTTTGGTACCAAAAAAAATGTCACAAGTCATTTTAATAATTCCCTACATCATTCGGCATTAAGAAAAAAATTGTTAACTACTGTATGAAACTACTAATTCATAATTTGGACCCGATTTAAGTGCATCATGCATTAATTGTCGCAATTTGACCTAGTTAAAATAATTTATACTGATGAAATTGAGATCAAGGGAGCCAACTTATATATGAATTTTATTAGGGATGACCATTGAACCATCAATTGGATTGGAACACTCCCATAGACATGCACTGAGCCTGGCTGCACACAGCTTTTAGACCTATTCTAAAATTGAGCCCAGAGTTTTATGTTTCAATATTTTGCTTTGTTGTTTTAAAATTAAGTTGTCAATAATGTTTTCTAAATGTCCTAAAAATTACAGCAACATAACTTATTTGGTTTTTCTATGAGAGCAAGTTCAATTTGACCCAAAATTACAGTGCGCTCATCTGCCAGAGACTAAGTCCAGCTCAAGTCAAAATGGCACACAAAAATGAGAAATTGGGAACAGGTGTTAACCAAGTACCTGGGGACTGAAACTTGGCAGAGTTGCCAGAAATACCTCTATCATATCCTGTACAAAAAGACAAGTCAATCAGATAGGTGGAACTGAAGTTACAAATTAAAAAAGAGGCTTCCACTTACAATTTTGGCATGTCTTTCGGGCCATTTTGAAACCAGTATTTTCTTAACATAATTATGAAGTTTGGAGTTGTTTGGTTGAGGTTAACACCTGTTCCCAAACCCTAGAACTTTCTACATGTGTATGTATATTGAGCATCCCCGGGTGAGCATCACAGATAGCCTAGTGAGAATATAACATTGCTTCTGATACACCAGGCAACACACATTTAGCTATTGTTGTCTTGTCTATTTAGAGCCCAAATTCTATTGTTGTCAATGAGTCAACTTCAGTCAAGCATGTCTGTATTGAATTACTTGTAATAGCATATTGACTGATTGCCTTATATAGACTGAATATCTCTTTATAAGGTCAATAAGAAAGTTGTATATAGATGGGCCTTGACAGGTGGGTGTTTTGGGCGGAAAAAGTTGAAGCTGTGGACATGTACAGCCTAGCCTAGCCTTTTGCAACAAAAATGTATACACATTGCACATTATTGAAGAACAGATAAATTAACTTTTTGACCAATAAAAATGTGCTAAATTGATTTATAAAGTATTGATATTGTTTTGTGGTTTAGAGTTGTTCATTTTTCTTTTAAAAATAATCAAATTCAAGCCTCAGAATGCCCTTTTGATTCAGAAAAAAAAAGAACATTTTGAGTGATGCTGCATTTAGGCGTAACTTTTTTTAATTTCAAGTCTGCAAGTACTGTATTTTGAAATTTAAGTTACATTCCAGAACTTAAAATTGTTTGATAACAAAACACAAAGTTAAAGTTTCATTTTGCTTTTAAATTGGTGTTAATGAGCAACGACTTACAAATATCAATAATTTTGTATAATTTTGTGCCGTTTTTTAACATTTCAGCCATTTTCATCATCATGGTTGCCGAATTCGGCACCCATTGAAACAAAGGTCCGATAAGATAACAATTACATTGCAGTTTAGCTTTGCTTTTTAATGGATGATAATGTATATAAATGATTACTTATACTTATTTGGCACATTTTGCCTCACCTTTTGTGGGTTTAAGATATTTTATCCTCAAAGTTGCAGAATTCGGCACCCATGCCAGTCAAAAGTCTTAAGTCAAATAAAAAAAATTTTCAACATTTGATGCTTTATTTTGCTATTTTAAATGTATTGAATACACTGGCATGAAAACTTTAGCACGTAAAAAAAAAAAAAATTCCTGGACTTAGTGCAATTTTGATTTGTGCCATGTCGGCCATTTTGGATGAAATATTGCTGATTTTTTCTGAAAACCTGATTTCAGTGCCTGATTTGAGAAAAACAAGGTACTTCAGCCAAATAAAATGTTCCATTTCTTGAAATATCCATGTTATACTTGCAAAATATTCTTGTTCAGGACTATTTGTATATTAAAATTGGTAGAAATAAATAGCTAAACATGAACTTTATGTCCTTTGTGCCTTTTTTCTTTTTTTGGAGTTCGTCGTTTTATTTTGTTCCAATTAATGGTCAAAATCCGACATTTGAAAATGTTATATCTCAAAAAATATTTGTCCGATTTTGACCATTCAACCACCAAAATATTTGTTTTAATGAGTTCTATCCAAAAAGATGTATTTTGCAACAGTAAGAACAACATTTAAAATTCATGGTCAACCCAATAAAATAACTAATACTTAAAACAGGACATAACAAGCAACTGTAAAACACAGAATGATATTGTGTAATAGAATGTATGATCCATCATATTCACATTGCTTACTCATATCTAGTGTAATGATTTCCCAACGCAAAACTTGAATTCCTCTCCATATTAATTATGAGTATTTTGTTTTTGTGTGTTGTTTAATGACGGCCACCATTATAAAAAATACTATTGTGAACACAATGGTATAATTACCGTTTCACATTAACATCGATTAATACGTTTCTAGTCCCTAAGTGCTTCCGTATCTTTACATTTTATTATCTTTCATTAAAAAACTGATTCGGACATACCCTGGGTAAAGATAATAAATAATAATATATCATGGATATATCATGTTGTTGTTACGTGTAAGTTTCATGTCCTTTTTATTTTAAATTGTAAGGACAGATGGAATTGCTTATTATTGCTCATTGATTATTATCATCATCTGATATCACTATGTCAGTGCTCAGTATAAGCAATGTATACGGAGAAATGAGGATTTATATAAGGAGATCATGAGGTAGCTATTAGTACATAATTGTGTCTAGTAATTGTCGGAGTCAAAAATGTCATACTCGATAAAATCATTTTTTGTTTGTATATGATGTATTGTAATGATGTAATGTTGTAATGTTTTAAGGGATGCGCAGTATGCAATAGCTTTTAGCTACTTGAGCTTCCATATGTAATTTTTTGACGTTGCTTGTGATTTGAAATAAATAAATATATTAATTCATCAAACTATCTAACTAAACGGTAGTCAATAAGGTATTTTTGGAATATTATGATTAAAGTTATGTACCCAACAGCTGTAATTTCCCACCAAAGCTGAAATGGGCATTAGAATGCACTGCTCAAAGCTTATGAAAGCCTTTGAAAGAAGAGCAAACCTGGGATTCAGGATCTCAAAATGACTCAGCAAAGAAATATCGGCACAAACGCGACTTTGATATGTTAACATGGAAAGGGACAACGTCATCGAAACTAACATTTGCAAACTGAGTTGGTCTGTGTGCAGAAATATTACAGACGACAAAGGCTGTTTAATTGTCTATCCAAAATGTAATTTACATTGCTTTATGATTGACTCGTGATGTTGGGAAATCTCATTAGCGTCCTCAAACCAATTTTAAAGGAAGAACTTAACTCATCGTTTCAAAAGTAAATTTGACATGGAAAAACATACATTTTGTAATGATTGCGGATAGTGTTTCTTTAAAATAATCGTGAATCTGGTTACAAACAATTAGAATATTCATTCTGAAATACTTTAAGCAAACACTTTGGGCATAAACCACTGCACTAATTAGAAACAGTGTCAGTTACATTCCTAAATGTTTCGCCTATTATCAAGGGGTCATTTAGGGTCACAGCATACGACCAAAACGTCTCGGCCATATGTGTTTTACCTCCTTGTGTGTCATGCTTGTTAATATATTAGAGCTTTTAGGTTTGCAAAAGGTTATAACAACATGGAACAAACAGCGACGTTATTTACTAACGTGACAAACTCACCATACTACTTTCATGGCATACTTCATGTAGTAATAGTGTAGGCAATTTCTGCAAGCCAACTTTCAACATTGCGACATGTTCTCTCAATGTTAAAGCAATTATGTTGAAAGTTTAGCTACAATCCTCGACAAAGTTCTTGGATCATGTTCTTCACTTTAAGAGAAGGTTCCCTTTGTTTTGAGAACGTAGAAGAGGAAAACATCTGAGGCCTGCTGTTACCTCAGTGGTCACCAATCATATCCAAAACATTGTTGATTTTAAACAAATATATGAATAAATGCTTAATTTTATAAAAGTTGGTTAGTGTTCCAAGACTTTGCCATAGAGTGCAGCATGCGGTGGGGCAGGTCTCCATTTCAATATACAATGATCGCGTGATCTCCTTATAGCCGTAAGCTTACTTTTAATGTATGTTCTCAATGAAAAATACAGCACAGAATAAGGATACTTATTATATTATTGTATAAATTCATGAAAACCGAGCTATAATTATTTATGAAAAACAAGTGCATCGAAGAATGTGACCAGATACAGGGTGGTTCAAAAAACACCGAACCCAAGTTCGAGGTCAATTTTCAACCACTTATTGCAAAGCAATCAACTTAATTTTGCAAAGGAATAATTAAGGGTAAGTTGTGAAGCACCCCTGAAAATTTGGTACAGTTCGCATGATTGGTTCTCAAAATACATTTCATTATATTAATCTTGCTTAAAAGCGGTTTGTCCACGGGAGCATCTCTTAGTTTCTTCCTTCGACATGCATTCCTTGATTAGCAATGCATTTAAATGCCCTGACCTGCATATATCGCACTGCACGCTGCGTTACACGTGTTCTTTTGATGGCAGTGAAGGCATTTTCAATGCGCTTTATTAATTCATTTAATGTCCTTGGAGGTCCTTCATTGTACACTCTTGCCTTAACATCTCCCCATAACCAAACATCCAATGGAGTCAGGTCCGGTGACCTTGGTGGCCACTCAACCGGATGACCGGGTCCGACTACTCTGTTGGGGAATAGCTGCTGAAGACGGTTACTAACAGTGACTCTCCTGTGAGCTGGGGCGCCATCTTGTATGCCCAGGCCCGTCGAATAGCACCATTACGTTGCTGCCCAGAAACTTGCTGCAGCTGGGGCTCCAGTGTCTGATTTATTATGTTCAGATACATGTCTCCGTTTAAATTACCGTTGAACAAAACGAACGGGAGCCTACCTTAATAAACACCTGTGGCAAGACCGTTAAACGCGTACTTACAAAAACAAAACTTTCAAGGACAACTCCGTTTCGTGAGGTCTGTCTCTTTGCTTGATATCTCAAAAACCAGCCATGCCCAACATGTAAAATTTTCAAGGTTTTTTCTCGACCTTACTATTGACCAAGTTGTCTCAAAATGAAGTCGCTTGAGGAACAGAATGTGGTTGAAAAGTGACCTTGAACTTGGGTTCTATGTTTTTTGAACCACCCTGTATAGCTCCATATGTAGGTTAGTACTATCAGTCACGATTTATGTATTTGCTTGCGCTTTAAACAAGGATAAGGTGGCAATGAAGAAAACGTGGAAAGATTTAAATGTTTGTGATCTCGTTCAGAAAACAGGATTTAATCAGCAAACATGTAAATCCTGTACGTAACTAAGGACTAAACGGTTGTAGAATATGCAAAACCATAGGCAATGCTGTAATACCACTGCCTTTAATCTCTTGTTTGTATTGCTGTTCTTTTGTCATGTTGCTCCTGTAAGATTAACAGGGCAGTTTTGTTGGTTTTAGTGAGAGGAGTTATGATCTTCCAAATCGTTTACTTTCTAAAAGATTAGCAGCTTGTATTTTCCATATAGGTATAAAAAGGTGTTTATTAAACAGCACACAATAAAGGTCTTTATAATAAGAAACAAAATTGATATAAAATGACATAGTCACTTCCGTCAAGTATATTACCGTAAGATAAATCCAATTCAAAGGGACAAGAGCGATACCGTTTAGCTAAATAGATAGTTTCGCCTTCGGTGTAGAAGCTATAGGCACTGTTCAAATTACGTTATGATTTATGTATTTGCTTTCGCGTTAATAGAACAAGATCGCAACAAAGACACAGTGTGGTAAGGTTTAAATATGTGTGATCTTGTCCAGGAAATAGGGTTTTATCAGTATTCATGTAAAGCCTCCCGATAACAAAGACTAAACGATTCTAGAAAATGGGAACGCGTATTTATCCGTGCTCAAATAAGTAAAACGATGTAATGCTTTTTTTGCTGTTATGCAACTGCTTTTTATCTGTTGTTTGTTTAGTTGTTCATTTATTATATTGCGCCTGTTGGATTGACATGTCACTTATTGGTGTTAAGAGTAGGAATCTTCGAAATATTCGATTTTACTCCAAAGAAACACAATAAACAACCATTGAATTGAGTCGTATGAAGCTGAAACTTTTCACTCCAGCTCTCTGAGTAAAAAGACTTGCTCTGAACATATCAACATTGTTAATAGCTTTGTTTAAAATGTTATTGCAATGTGGCGATTTTGTAATATTTTACTTTGAAATAGCCTAATTATAATTGCCAGTGACGGTATCTACCATATACACATATTCCTTGGTAGGCCAATGCTGATGGTACAATGATTTTTATATCACAGACAAATTCAGTAATATGTAACGAATTTTGAGAACTTTCACTCCTTTTTAATAAAAGGACAACATATAATAATATATAACAGAGAAATACAAAAGGTACTCTTCCTTTTGGTCAGCGTAAAAACCTCTTACGAAAATTCTTTTAAGAAAAAGCATTCAATGTGCATAGACGAATCTCAATGGCTAATGTTTTTATTGCACCACCTATACTCAAGGCTATACTGGATAAGTAGAATCAAATGTTCTTTTCTTCTTGACAACAGACAAACAGATAGCTACATACAATATATAGACGATTGCTATATCCAACTAGGCAATGAAACAAACAGTTTTGTTATCGAGTGGGCAATGTATAAAAGCTAAGAACTGTCTCCTATAATTATCGTATTACAGTATCCTGATGGCAAGAGAGAAATTAAAATGCAAAAAAAAAAACGAACTGATTAAGATTTTCATCTTGTTATACTAATGAAATTGTTTCACTTTCAGTGACCAATTTGAGGCTTGTATTTGCTGAAAAACAAATTAGGTTATTAAACCATTTAAACCTAAACAGTACATGAAATAAAACAGGTTATGTAGCTCATCGATCATCGTCTTGCTGATGGATATTGCTACGACAAGGCGCGCACGTTATATAGTTATATTACGCTTTTTGGGGGCCAAAAAACCAAATAATAACCAAATTATATGGTTTAACTTAATATTGTTATTATATAACTTGTAATCCCGATGGACATCACATCATTCATGTATTGTCAATTGACCCACATTTCATGGTGATGATCGATCTTTGGAATAACAAAGAGATGATAAGAATTTTTGAAAATTGTCTCGTCTGATTATTAACTGTGAACAATATTTATGTAATTAATTTAATCTTGGTGCTGTTAGTATAATAATATGTGTGCTGGTATGATACGAATATGTACTTTACAGGTTTGATATTTATATATGAAAGTGTCAATGTGTCAGTGTCTACCCAAAAGAAATAGTCATCCACATGTTGCTGGTAAAATAGTATTTTAATCAAAACAAAACAAAACAAAACAAAACAATAGAAAACAAAACAAGACAAAACAAAACAAAAGAAAACAAAAACTAGCAAAACATAACAAAACAAAACATAAATAAAATAAAATAAAATAACATAACATAACATAACATAACATAACATAACATAACATAACATAACATAACATAACATAACATA
>JAUMTS010040019.1:238-11106 GCA_032273385.1 Ophiopholis aculeata | reverse complement strand
TGAATCGTTGCTTAATCCCGGGATAATCCCTCCCGAATTTCTATTCATGGCAAGAAATGAAATATTTGAAATCAGGGTTAGTATACGACTTTATAATTTCAATTTCGTCTGATTTTATAGGTTAACAATGTGAAATTGTTTGTCTTGAACCAGTGATCAAAAAAGCTGTTCTAAAACTCGTCTTGAGGAGCCAAGAAGAGCTTTTTGATGCTGCTCTAAAATTTTTAAAAGACGGTGTCTGTAGTAGTGTTATCAATTGAATATGCCAGTGTAAGAAAACCCCAACTCCAATAGCTCCCTTAATTAGACTTTAAAAATATACAAAATTCTGAAAATGCTTTCACATCACTAGAATAGCATTTCCATGTCGATATCCTAATCATAGTGTTACATTTGACCTTGGAGTTGACTTTTTTAGACATTGTTAGATAATTGTTATAGTACATAGAAATATGCATATATGTCTAGCGCCCCTAAAGATCTTCAGGAGAGCTTCTGATAGAGCCCCTGGAAATTTCAAATGGAAGTCCCTGCTAGTTATTGGCAATTTTTAAGTCTATGTTGATGTTTGTTTTGGTTTCAAATGATACATGTTTTTATTTTATTTCGCAAATTGGGTTATATTTTTACTGTAAACCATACATTTAAAACCTGTAGTTTGAGAAATGTTTGAAATGTTTAATTTTCAAAAAATAAAAAATAAATCATTCTTACATCAAAATCACCATTACAATGTATATAGGCCTATGATGTTTAGACTTTTGGGTCATTTGACCCAAAATTCTAAACAAATGAGACAGAAGTTACACCATTGATTGTGAAAATTACCACAAGTCAAAAATGATTAGGCAAAAAAGAAAACAATTGATAAATGAGTGAACAATAAATCAAACTAAAACTATTTTGATGTAAAAATTTATGTGTGTTGAAATGTAAATGTATGACATTTTGCTTTTGCACTTGCAGGTCAAAAGATAACTGGTAGCACCTTACCACTGACATATGAAGAGGTCCAGTCTTTAGCACCCTTAATTGGCTCTAGAAAGTACCTTTTAAAGAAATTTCCACAGATTTTGGAATACTCAGTATTGGTAAGTTAATTTAATTGTTACACAATGTATGACTGCCTCTTTTGTGAGTTTAGGAGCCCCACTAATGAGGAATTTACTACACACATATTACGATATCATAGCAATGATAAGCGATTAGTAATTAAATGTAGTCACTGTGAAGCAACCTACAATAAATTAACATCATACAAAAAGCATGTGTATAGAAAGCACAGAGACCAAGTTAATCAAGAGGAGAACCCAGTAGCTGAAGAACCAAATAGTGAGGATGAAGAGGATGAAGATGATCTTGATCCTTTGGAAATTCCAAATATTGAACATCAAGTTCTGCCACCGAAAAAAATGTTACAGAACCATGCTGCATCATACTTGATGAATCTACAGTCAAATGCTACCATGGCAGAAAGCACTCTTGTGGATATTGTAAGCAACACAGAGGAACTTGTTGCCCATGTATCAGAGATAACATTGTCCCAGTTTAAAGAACAATTGACAGGCTTAGGGATTAATGTGGATGGAATTGATTTTGAGGCATTGGGTTGTATGAATATCTTTGAAAACTTGCGAACTAAAACACAACGTAAACAATATTGTGAAGCTAATATGGATTTGATATCACCTGAGAAAGTTGAAATACGAATTAAACAAGTAAAGAAACACACAGGTAATGGTGAGGTACAAGTTGTTCCCAAAAGTATCTTTGCTTAAATATCGTTCCTCTGAAGAAGACATTACAAGCTCTTTAGAGCGAGAAGTTGTAAATGCCCATCAAAGAGATGAAGGAGATTATAAGTATGACATATGTGATGGGACATATTACAGAAGTAACCCTATTTTTCAAGAGGATCCAGGTGCCCTTGCTATAGCAATATACTTTGATGACATTGAAATACTCAATCCCATTGGAAATCATACAAAAAAACACAAATTGAGTATGTTCTATTGGACCCTGTTGAATATCAGACCAGAATACAGATCTCAGTTACGGCATATTAATGTTCTAGCAATTGCAAAAACAATTGATCTAAGGGCAAAAGAGCTTGGAGAAAGATTTGGTAGAAAAACAAGACCTGTAGACAAACTTTTGCATGAATGTACCGCCTCTCTTGTGGAATTAGCTAATCAAGGCATAACTTTTTATTATGAAGGAAGGCAGTACACTAAGAAAGCTGCATTAGTCTGTGTTATTGGTGACACTCCTGCTCAGAATTGGCTTGCAGGATTCAAGGAAGGAGTTTCTTTTGCCAAGAGACCTTGCCGTACATGTTTGTGTGGCAAGAGTGAGATGGAAACTTTGCAATTTGAACATGATTTCAGGTTACGAGATGAGGTTGATCATAAAGCAAAGTGTGAAGACCTTAAACAACTTTCCCTACAGGCTCAGAAATATTGGTCAAAAGAGTGGGGTATCAACAGCATCAGTGTTTTTGATGGCATGCCAAACTTTGATGTTACAAAGTGCTTTTTGCAAGACATAATGCATTTACTCTTTGAAGGCATTCTGCCCCTTCTAACAAGTTTGGTACTTGATGTACTTATCAATGAGAAGAACCTGTTTACCCTTGCACATCTGAACACAGCTATGGACAATTTTTCATATAGTACGCGGTGGAAGAGGAATAAACCCAAGGAAATCACTACTGATGAAATAGGAGTAAAATTGAAACAAGATGCAGAATTGTTGAATTAATGTAAAAAACATGACATTTTAAATTCAATTTCTATATCAGGGGTGTGAGAGTTCAGCTTTTAAGCTGATTTCAGCTTTTTTAATGCCTACAAAAGAGTCCTAATTTGAGCTTTTTCTTTCATTTTCAGCCTGAGCCTGTTTTTGGCATTTTGTCACCATAGTGGCGGCACCAGCATCTCATTTCTGGGGGGCAAACGGGGGGGGGGGGGCAAAACAGATTTCTGGTGGGGCAAAACAATTTAATGCGGGTATATCGTGCAAAAAATTTTGGACCAAAAATCTAATGCCCGCATAGCGCGCACATTTTTTTCTGACAAATTTACTTATTTTGGCTAAAAAATGCTGTTTTTGATTAAAATAATTTAATGATATTTAATAGTGAAATACGCGCGAAGCCTGCCAAATTTGTACATTTTATGTCAAAATGATCAATAAAAAGGGGTAATTGAGAGAAATTTACGCCTAAAAGCTTCTAATTTTTTTTTCTAGGTGGCAAAAAATTATTTTTTGGGGGGCAAATGCCCTCCATTCCCCCACCCCCCCACCCCCACCCCCTGTGGTGCCGCCACTGTTTGTCACTATTTTCAGCTCTTTTTATCACCTGACTCTCACACCCCTGCTATATATAAGATTGTTTTTGTTTTGTTTTGTATAATTTAGTTAATTTCTAGGTAAAATTATCTCATTTATAATTAATAATTTAGCATTCAAAACATGACCATTTTAAAATTCTAGCTTGAAATCCTTCAAGTATAGGGTTTTAGCTTTAATTTGAAACCAAATGTGTACCATTCAAATGAGATGAATTTGAAATTATTACCATAATGTCCAGTTTTTCATGAAATTGCCCTGTATGCCTGATGTTCTTCCATGCTTGCTTTTTGTTTGTGAACAGTTGAGGGATGTATGCAGTTGGATAGACCAATTATAACATATCCAGTAAAGCTGCCCAGCTTCAGCACTACAGTGGAAAATGCTCTGGCAACCAAAACAGGAACATTCAGCAACTGGGATTCTATCCTCAGGGAAACTGCACATTACTTTGAAGCTGTGCTACCAACTACTGAAGGGGCATCACGTGTATCTTACCATGCAATTGGCAGAACCATGTTTGAAAAATACAGCACCATAGAATCCCCTGGCAAAAACCCATGGGTATGTCGCCTTATAATATTATTGCTATAGTGAGGTAATTTCAGTGGGAAGGAGGTAACTCTCCAACTTGGTACACATTTCGGGATGCAAACTCGATTTTAACCAAAAGGTTTCATCATGGGCCAATCTGAGGTCTCCAAGAAGGGTTCAAATTTTTTTGCCTTTTGACATGATGCCCTGAGATCTAGATGAGTGATGGATGATAGTTGATTAACAATCATATTACCAGAGGCTGTTGCAAGAAAACAGCAAAAGATACATTTTAGCGGCACTTTTGACAGCATTTCATAATTTTTCTTTTGTTGTTGCTTTTTAGGTTTGCACTTAGCACAAGCACATAGACCTACTGTTTAGTAGTAGGTTGGTTTTAGTGAACTTTCTTATTATTCTCATTGAAGTTTCTGTGTTTATTGAAATATGCTATAGTAGTAGGTTGGTTTTTAGTGAACCTTCTTATTATTGTCATTGAAGTTCATGTGTTTATGGAAATATGCTATTCTAGCATACATCCATGTCTTGGAAATTAGTCTGCTAAAATACTACTTAAATTGCAAACCAGACCAAGACAAGCAGCAGTTTAAGGGGGGTAGTGGGATTAGAATTTTGTTGTTGAATTTCAGACACTTCCCACACTTTTTGATCAGGTAATGTTATTGCAATACACACAGGTCAAACTGTACTTCATTTTGGTATAGTAACATGTTACCCAATCAAAGATTTGAATCTTGTCTTGACTGCAGATCAAATATACCGTAGCTCAAAATAGTGAACTAAGTAATATTTTTTCACTGATTTAGCCCATAGACATTATGTTAGAGACAAAGTTTAAAAATTACATGAGGGTCATTCCATACCTCATATAGCACTTTAAATACCTATTGAGACTCTCACAACGTGCGAGTTGTCTGGGAAGAAAAACATTGACAAATTGTGATGATTGAGGTTTTTTTGGAGGAATTTCTGTTTTATAAGGTTGTTATGGGAGGAAAGGATAGATTTACTTTAATAGTTAATATTATTACAGGTTATCAATGTATGTTTATACTTACATTACCAATCAAAAGGAAATACAAACTGGAACAGAGACTGCCATATTGGTATGAAATGTCATACTAGTTAATACTGGTTATTCACCTCATGAGACTGAGCACAGAAATATTTTATAGCTACATAAAATGTAGAGGAGGTAAAAATGGAAACTATTCAAAAATTCCAGAGATGCGTGGACGTCAAGGAAATTCCAGGAAATAAGACCAGTGTCAGTTTGTGAAAAAACATTGACCGTTCACAACACTTGTGGGGGGAGGAGCCTGATGCAAAAAAAAATTATCGCCTAATATTTTTGCCCCCCCCCCCTTTTCAACCTCAAAAATTTAAGGGCCCCTCTTTTAGCGACACAAATTAGTGGTAAACCCCATAGAAAAGCATGTAAACTCAATTTTTACCAGAATTTTTTTTAAGGCCCCCCTTACTAGGGTGAAAAATTGTAAGGGCCCCTCATCAGCCCCCCCCCCCAACAAATGTTGTGAATGGTCCCCTATGGTGTTTAATATTTACAGTTACTGCATTTTATTTTTAAGTGTATGGGCAGAGTTGAATTTGAAATACAAGCTACAAACAGAATATTGTAACTGACAGCATTTGGGCATTATGACAGTGTAGCATTTTTGTTCTTTTTGGTTGTTATTGCTTTTGCACAGAGCTTGGTCATAATAATCGTACGAACAGCTTACGAGCAGTGTTTAGTCCGTTTAAAAGGACCATGAGCAGTGAGTAAAGCGAGCAGCGAGGGTGCCGCCTGGTCCTATTAGATAGACTAAACACTGCTCATAAGCTGTTCGTACGATTATTGTGACCAAGCTATAGCTTATAAATGTTAATTAAGGCCACATAAAAAATAAGTTGTTTCTCGTCCAAAGGTTTCTTAAAATGTGAGGCGGGAGGGAGGTGGGTTTTTTTAGGTTGGGGAGAGCCTGAGCATTCCAGGTTTACCCTTGGTAGATGTTGACTTCACATTCAGTTGCTGTCTTTTAATTCGATGTGATATAGATAGATATTGGTTTGACAACATTCCAGACGTTAAAAACATCAACAATTAAGCGGGGTTTTGATATTTGAATTATTTAGCTCAATTTTTAACACCTTTTAGGAAAAAAATGGTGCGGAACCAAAAAGTGAGGAGGCAGGAATGAGAAACAACTTTGTTTTTTAAGAGGCCGATTGTTGTGACTTTTTCCAAATATAAATGAAGTTTATTTTCCTTGAAATCGAAGGATATTTCTGTACTGTTGAATAGAGCAGAGAATTTGTACAACTTTAATCGGCACACTACCTGCACGGCAAAACCCGGGGGGGCACTCGCATTTGTGGGCAGGATATATATGTCCGGCGGTCAAGACCCCCTTTTTCAGGCCGCTCACTAGATCCCCAATTTCAACGTGATTCAGTTCTTTTGACCCCGTTTTTGTGAAAAACTACAAATTTTAGCTCTAACTGCAAAAATTGCACAAGGAATGCAAACATTTTCAGCTCAGGAGGCTATTTTTGGGCCAAAATTTCAGTTCACTAGACCCCCCAAAATCGGTTTCAAAGATCTATTTTTTTTTCAAGAAAATCAGTTCACCTGACCCTCATTTTGGCGCCTGACATACCATACCTACCACTTTCAAAGTTGTGCCCCCCCCAGGGGGCAAAACATTATTTCATTAACTCTTGATGTGACCATTGATTAGCACAACAGAGGTAACACCTTACTCAAGCATGTAATTCAAATTGCCTGCATATATGCATACATGAATGTAATTATAATGGACCATAAGTCTGTTTTAGCAAAGTTGATATTATAAAATGAGGAGATCAATGGAGCCAAACAAAAAATAAAACCCTGTTTTCCGAGTCCGAATGACAGATTTTCTGTTTTAGTAATTTGTATTTCTTTTAAATCTTATAAATCTTATAAATCAACTTTTTTTTTAATTTTGAAAGAAAAAATTTGAGCGAAGCGAGCTAAAAAAATAATTACTTGTTGAAGCTTTTGGGGGGTAATTTTTGCAAATGTAGCCAAAAAATGAAAGATCCATTTGAACTTAAACAGGTTTTTATTATTATTTTTGTTTTGTGGCTTAGCATGCAATCTTTTACATTTTTGTTTCATTTGAAGTTTTATACTATATGGTCATGCTATGCCCATACATTATGTTAATTTCTATATTGTTTTATTTAAAAATTACCGGTACTTGACTTTAACTCTGGGTATCATTGATGTGCTGAGCAAAGCGTATCTTTTTGTGGGTCTAATTATATGTGCAGAGATTCCTAGTGATCATAAATTCAATTCATGCCAACTAATTTTCACTGTAAGCATTAAGTACATACTTAAAGATCTAAAAGATCTAAAACTACGCTGTCGTTTGAAGAAAACAATGCAACTTCTTAAAAATAATAGTATAAAGTATGTTTTAGAAAGTAGCATTTTAGAAACTATGTACTACAAAACATGTAGCATGAACACTTCAACATGTTAATAGAATTATTTTAGTGTAGCATAAAAATCAAATAATGCTTTTAAAGTTATAACTGCAGCATAGAATATGGAATCATGAAGTGATTTTTGAAAATAATAAAACATATTTTTGTGATTGACAAAGCAAAAATAAAAATTGTTTCTGTGTTATGATGTGAACTAGCTCGAGACAAGTCTTGATGGAATTTTGAGCTATTTTGTAATACTACATATGTGATGGCTCACCCTGAAAGGGGGACTTTGAAGATGGTATCAATTTTGATTTTATCATTTCATCTGTTTTGGTATTTTCTAAGCTTTAAAATGACACCTTTCTTGTTGAAATTGATCAAGGCGATCAAATTTTACAACGAAAAATCTGCTGGAAATTCTTATTATTTTGTTTATTTTTTGCTGCCTATTTTCATCAGTTTCTCGAAAAGTGTTTTGTCGCAAAGTCCCCCTTTTCGGGGTGAGTCATCACATATACACTTCTGCTTCGATGGGAACAAGATTTATTTCAGAAGCCAAGTTTATTGATTGGAATTATATTAATAGTAATTAAGCATATGCAGACTACTAATCATCATGGTTATGATGTTTTATGCAAGTGTATTTTGACATGGTATTCTTTACATCATTGCTGATAAACATGTCTCTATTTTTCCGGGATGTTAATTAATTACTTAATTTTTTTAACACTCGGGATTAACACTTCACCCATAAGCATTGTGTGTGTTGGTATTTCGGGACACAACCCGGGTGATAAGCATGCAGTAATTAGGCCTATTACTACACCCACAAGCATTGCATGTGTTTGTATTTTTTGAAGCAAACTCTAATTAACTATACTATCGTAGGTATATAGTATTAGAGCCCACAAGCGTTGCATGTGTTTGTATTTTTTGGGACACTGTATCAGTAATCAACCGCTATTACAAACACTTCATGTCCACAAGCGTTGCAAGTGTTTGTATTTTTGAGACACTTATGTGTCAGTAATCAAATGCTAATTTACTGACAATTTGGGGGCACAAGCGTTGCATGTGTTTGTATTTTTGGGACACAATGTGTCAGTAATCGAACGCTAATTTACTAACACTTTGGGGCACAAGCGTTGCATGTGTTTGTATTTTTAGGACATGATGTGTCAGTAATCAAACGCTAATTTACTAACACTTTGGGTGCCCAAGCGTTGCATGTGTTTGTATTTTTGGGACACTATATGTCAGTAATCAAACGCTAATAAACAAACACTTCAAACACTTGTTATCAAAAGCGTTGTATGTAGTTGGAAAAATGGGACAGAATATGTTAGCTGCCAAACGTTTGGAAATTTAGAGTGTAGTTGGAGACCCCTTAAGTTTTGAAATTCATGTATTGTTTTCTTGCGTGTCATATTGTGATAATTGCCACCGAAGTACTTCCTTATTTTGAGCATGTTAACTGACACGTAATTTTGCACCAAGGGTGACACAACTCCATTTTGGATTGATTCCATGGTGTTAAATCTCCACAGCAACTAAAGTAGCCTCTTTACAACGTGAGTAAAGTTTTATTTACCCCCAATGTCTTCAGCATTGCATAACCTATACCACGGATTTTGTGGACATTAATGTGTTCTGAGGGTTAATGAACGCTATAATTTAACACAATTATGGACTTTTTGTTTTTTGTGATCTTTTAACCTATTTTGTGTATTCATGTTGTAATAAGGTCAAGATTAGATTATTTCCATTTTAGGCTCATAATTATTGAGAAACTATTCTGTATTATATATATATAGAAGATGTGACTAACCTTGGTTGTAGGCCTATGGTGTATAAAATATATAGAACTCTTGTAAGAAAATAAAGTTTTAAAACAAAAGTTTGCATATAGAAACTTTAATGGTTATAGAGATAAAGTTAGACAACAATTAGAAAAAAATTGAATGTATTACTTAACAAATTTAATGTTTAAACTCTTGTAACTGTTGACAGCAACCAACTATCTTCTGACAAAATATAGCATGTTATTTTATCGCATCACTTCTTTTTATAAACCTACTTCAGAAGGTAGCATTCCTGTTACACCTTCTTTACATCAGCTGTCTTCAGTAGATAGCAGTCCTGTCACAGAATCTACTTACATTCGCTATCTTCAGTAGATAGCATTCCTCTCACACACTTCCTCACATCAGCTATCTTCAGTAGATAGCATTCCTGTCACACATTTCGTTATATCAGCAATCTTCAGTAGGTAGCATTCCTGTCACAGCAATTATTTGCATCAGTTATCTTCAGTATATAGCATTTCTGTCACGGAAGTTCTTTGCATCAGTTATCTCCGGTAAATAGCATTGATGTTCCCATCTGTATCCCTGAAGATATTATGCTCTTGTACCTAAAGCAGAACTTTTCTTATCAATGACCTTTTTTTCATCAGATCCAATTCTAACCTTTCGTGCGCCAGGTTCGAGTTGGATGCTTTCTTACCCTTTGGTGTTCGCAAACACCCGAAAGCACCACCTTATCCCCGCAACCAATGACAGATAGGAAGTGATGGAGAGGAATTCCGAGATGACAGCGCCGGTGTGATTGTGATTAATTTGTCCTGCCGGGGAGACGTTAGCACTTGTGAAGGCAGATCATTAAAAGCAAACAAATGATGACTGATAAGATTCCCTCGTTATGACAACTGACAGAATTAGCTTTAACATGTTATACATGATATATAGGGTGATGAAATGTCAACCTTCGAGACTACTTAAATATCTCTTAAAATTAAAAGTCAAGAACATCTCGTCTGATTAAATATCTCTTCAGTTTCCATATAAACACATTCAATCTTATTGAAGGATACTTGCCAAATCTGAGGCAACACGCCCCGGAATTGGTCTAGATTATTTTACACAAATGTAGATGTTTCCTTGATCTTGAATCACATCATGGTTTGGTGAGAATTTAATCTTTGGGCAGATGTCGCAATTGAATGTAATTTCAGTCGTTTAGGTAATAAAACCAGAATATGCATCAATTTATAAGTCACTTGAACTCAACGTTATAGTGATATTTTATACTGATACAACGATATTAGGTCTCTTTAAATGTTTAATAAAATGCAGACCTATACTGTTAATAATTGCAAGACCTCTCAACAAAATGTACGTGCCTAGTAAAGATATTTGACCCCAAATAATATTGGCAAAATTATTGCAATAGTCAGAACTTGCACTTGAGCTTCACTTTATACATATTATATGGGGCAAAGCTGACAGCTGGTTAGAAAGTTTGATAAGCGCAACAACTTAAAGCTATGTAGACTTTTGTTTTACCAATAATGCAAGACGATTTTGTTTTTTGCTGCCAAATTATATCAAACACATTTTATAGGTAATTTAATTTGCGTACAATAACAACATGGTAACAATTTAAGCAAGGATTTTTTTCAGTCGAAATCTCGGCTTGAA
>JAUMTS010040018.1:0-17492 GCA_032273385.1 Ophiopholis aculeata | reverse complement strand
CAAAATTATCCTAACATGCCCATTACCAGTGTTAGTCTGTGTTTACTATAGGTTGAAGTATCAGTCAGGGGTTGCATTATTTGGGGTCATAGGCCCTCATTTTTAGGGTTTGGTGCATAAAAGTCATATAAGAAGCTTGATGGGTCGTTCATATATTTTTCTATTGTTATGAAATAAATATTGTGACCGACCCATGGTTTTATCAATTAAAGTGCTGTTCAATAATTTGGTTTTTTCTTCAGAAATGTAAATAATGGGAATATTGTTGTATTTTGAGACTTTATTCTCTATATTGGTGCTTTTATGATCAAATATTTGTGACTGAATAAATCAGTATAAATAAAACGACAACTAAAAAAAAAGTGAACCGACTGACAGTGCTTTTTGTTCCTATGTTAAGGGGGTTTGTAAGCCTTTTACAATCATCTTAGAAAATGGTTCTGGCTTCTTTTAAATAGCTTAATCAAGTGAGGCAATGTCCATTGAGCAATATACCTTTTGTTTGAAGCAAATTGGTTGCTTATCCAGGTTGTCGTGTTTTATAAGAGTAAACAGCATTCAAAGGATGTTTTGACTCGGTATGCTAGCTTGTAGATTTTGAGCTGCCAGTTTTGTTCAAAACCTTGAAATATATAAATTACGACTTTTTTACGGAAATAATACAAAATGTATACTGACTGGTTAAAAATTATGGACCTGGGGTTACACAGAGGGACAATAGTTATTTCATTAATAATAATGATAATCAAGTCTATGAAAAGAACATTTTTATTGATTGTCATTGGTACTTTTGACACCCATGTGAATCCATGCTTGAGTGATGATCAAGTAGGAAAATCAAATGAGAACAAAACCATATTTCAATGTAGGTATGTTTAACTTGATTCTGAGGTCACATGTCAAAAATGCCTTTATCTGCATGGGCCTCTAGTCGGCTGACAAAGTTCTAAGAATTGGCAAAATAAAAAACTTTCAAAATATTACGGGAGATACCAATTTTAACCTTGATGTCCATATATTTCTGCCTCCAAAATCAGTTTCCCATTCAAAAGTAAACCCACTAGTGAAACTGAATTCACTTCTTTAGTCCAAATTATTATCTGGCATTAGCAGTTGTGTAGCATTGATCTGCCTGTATCTATCTATATATCAGCATATATTAAATTTCCTTTGAATATCATAGAAGCTGCATACTGTAATAAGAAATGTACTGCATACCCTTACAGAGAGTAATATATAGCATTCCATGTATGTTTTGTAGCATAATGATAATATGGTACTATTGTTTATTTACATATTGTATATGTATGGTGTATAATAATGTGCTCCTTGAAATAAAAAGGCAACACAAACATGATCTGATTTGTTTTTGAATGACCTCGACAATGTCTCTCCTTTTTACTCCCTTTGTGGGCTATCCAGATGTTGTTTATACTGATCAACATTTAGTAGAAATTCAAACCTCAACAAGCTGTGGGTGTGGAAATTCAGTGGATGTCACAGACCAACAGAGCGTAGCTCGTTTCTTTGAAGTTAACCTCTTGCATGGGCTGCTGTGGCTCATTGTCTTTTGTACATCAAGTTGGAATTTTAAAAAGTACAAATTAAGTTACAAAGCCCCATCAAGTGTAAAGATAGAAGAATGGTCCAAATCCTAGGCAGCAACAGCTATGAAATTGTGCACTGTTGGAGAATTCCTTTCCTGTCTTTTGCTGCAGGAAAAGGGTCAAACTATCCCTTCAAACATAAACCTCTTAAATGTTTGATGCTGTGTCAAAACCAGGCACATTTTAGTTGGAGGTCAATTTTTCTGTCCTCATTGTAACAGCCTATTTTGTAATTCATGAGGACTCATTCCAAAATAAAGAATGCTTAATCAGCGTTCGGTCATTTAGGGTAGAAACTATTCAAGTTTGTGACCCCTTAAGGAATCAATAATACTTTTATTATCAGCATGAATAGTGCTGCTGTGAGTCGGTATCATAAGTGTTATGCTCCAATGTGCCTTACATGTAAGACATTGATGCATATTCCAGAGATTTCATGAGATTCTGACCCCAATTCATGCTTCTGGACCATAACTTTTAAGAACCCTCTCACAGCGGCAGTATTCAATGCTTTCATGCTGGTCATAATAGTATCATTAATATTTTCCCTAAAGGTTATGTAGGATTAAATCGCTTTTCTGGCAGCTCACTCTCGCTGATGTAGTGCAAATGAATCTTGCCTCATGACCAGAGGACTAGGGTTTGAGTCCCACTGCTGCCTCATAAAATCACACTTCCTTTCTATATATATCAAATTAAATTGCATTTTGAAAGAAATTTCTAAACCACTTGAAATAAAACACATCACACACCAATGCAGTTTTTGAGTCTTATAAACATTTATTTGGGCATGAAACTCAGGCATTATAGTTTGTGATGAGAAAAAAACGAATACAAACTGCCCGCCTGACGATTGATTAACTTCTACATTATTCTACACTAGTTAGGTTATAACCTGTCGTCTACATGCTCTAGATTCAGGGGGAGATAATTTCCCTTTTCTTTATTTGATTTGAAAAGCTGAAGATTTATTATTATTGTTAAAAGATACAGGCATTAAAACCTGATGAGATTCCTATAGTTTGTTCCAAGAAAAATGCTTAGTTTTATAATAATCATGGGCTAATTCTAGTACAATCTATAAACGAACCCATGCTACCCATCTAGATGTATTGTGTCACCCTTGCAAGCCTTAAAGATTTGATGCTGATACAATATGTACCATATAACATTTTGCAAAGTTTATTCAAAGGATTATTCAAAGCCCATCACTCCCCTTACAGTATTCTATACACATAGTTCAGTGTTTTCTTTCACTAAAGAATGAATTCATAGTAAACTATCATTTATTCAAATATAAAGGTAATCAATATTAAAATATTTTTCTTGGAACAGACTCTAATAACAAATCCAAAATCTCATGCGGACTGAATGTTAGCACTCTCCATCTTTCCCTACAAGTTAGTTATAAGAAATATTCTCCATCACCAAAATACATATAGGCCAGCTGGCACCAAGTTTGAAATTCATTTCATTACATCATGAAAGTAGTCTGTATTTTGAACAGATGATAATAACAATTAACACACAAATGCAAATAATCCTGTATTAGGAATGATTTCTTTACATCTCATTAACATTTTTTGGTATAATGCAAATTATCATATTTACATAATTATTGTTTGCATGATACAGATGCAGAAATAGTACTGCTGAGTTAACAGCAGAAAATAGGAAACATTTTCATGTTTCTTTGAAAACTTTATACATCACAAAAGAGTTTTGGTTGATTAGTAGCAATATATTAAAGTTAAAAATGGTTTGAAAATTCATTGATCAGTCCTCCCATCGTAAATAAATTGATAAATATGTGCGGAATAAAAATCTAACTATTAATCTTTGTTGCTCTATTCTACAAATAAGCTTAGTACATTTTCTACCAAGTTTGGATGGGGGAGTCGTTCAATAAACCTATGTTATCATTTGACTACTCTACGTTTTATTTACTCTACGATATGTACTGGTACTACAATGGAATTAATAAGAAGCATAGTCTACACTGCAAACAGCGTGTACGGTTGCCAAATTTAACAGCCTTGCTGACTATCAAACCAATCAAGTTTAACAAACTTACTAATATTTTTAGAAAGATACACATATATTAGAAATTTGTCAAACTTTACAAGTCAGTTTGCAGACTATGAATACATATTATGTGTGCTGCCTACAAAATAAATAGATATATCTTGTTTAGGTCAAAAAGGCGGCAGCATTGATTTAGTTATTAATTACTATGTTTACTCTATATGAGATATGATAAGAGGAAAACAAAAATATTGATCAATTTGTATCAGATTATAACTATTGTATTATATTCATGAGAAAAGTCATCAATATATCAGCTGTGTAATCATTATACGGATCACCGTTTGTAATGTTGGAATACCTGCACAAATTATACAAATTATATGCTTTCCAAAACCAAGAGCATTATATCCATCACACCACATTTGCAAGCGAAAGAAAATGCAATCAAAGCTCAATCATATTAAATTTATTTCAAGCAAAATCTCCATAACACCAGCTTCTTTTTAGTCTAAATAAACCCTGATAATGATAATAATTTCACAGCCTGCTATTATAAATAAACAACCCTGTATACAGATAAATATATATATATTACAAAATAAGCAATGACAAATATTTTGAAAGCTGAATGGGAAATTAAGATGTAGCACAAAATTAACAATTGCACAATGTATACAAATAACGTTTAACTGTATTATTTCTTTTTACATGGCAATTAACATGTAAATACTGAAGATATCTTGGTGAAATAATCCTAAACTGTAATTATTGTGTATTCACCTGATATCGCGTCACCTTAGACATATTCCTATCAAACGTATAACACAAATCTCCAGTAAAATTTAGGAGTCTAAAGTCATATGAAAAGTCGTAGGTTATACAATTGCAAATACACATAACCGATTGATTGCCATATTATCAAAATCTTAATACAATTGGTTGAACACCCCTGTAGGAAAATGGGACAGGCCGAATATCAGGTGAACACAGTATACTAAGGCAGATGGTATATAACTTAAGGATGAGGATAGAACTAATCATAAAAGGATCCACTTGTTACCTAAATGTGGGTTCAGTGTGCTCTTCAAAACATTACTGCTTCAAATTTACTCAAATTCATAAAAAATCAGTATTTTTTCAATGTCTCCTCGCATGCAAGTAAAACAGCTACAAATTCATTCGGTAAAGTTTTATTAAACTTGTTTAGTGGTTGATTTTATAATAAGTAAAGTTGTTTTTAAATGATTAACCCATATATGTGCATGTCATGCATAAAGCCTGGTTACTGTTTCCCAGAAATGAAAGCAAATCCTGGACTTGTTTTTATATGTTTCCAAACCAACAGTATTTGATTCAAATAAGGATTTTCAAAAAAATATCAATTAAACATGACTTTAATGCATTTATACAACATTAGAATTCAGAAAAATACATCATGATAAAAGCTGTATTCAAAACTTCAAGTGCTAGATTGTAATGACAGTCTATTTTGTAAAATGTCAAATGTGTTCGTACTTGGCACATGTGCCTAGAAACCGTTTTCTTTGCTAGTTAATATACACAACACAAAGGAATACTGATATAGGATATATAATACTTATAAAACCTTGTGTTAGATACATTAACTATTGAAGAATTACAAAGTATCTCAACAGATGTGCCTGCCGATTCATGTTTAATCAAATGCAATAAAACCACATCAATTGGAATTCTTGAAGAAAATCATGATGTAAGCTTTTTGAAATTAATGTATAGCATACAACTATTGAAGCATTGCATTTTCTGAGGAGAGAAAAACATTAATTATGATTTTTTTCCTTCTCCTCAAAATACAATTTCAATTTTTGCTGGCTGTTGTGCATGTACAAGTCATGTAGAGTCATCGTGAATCTATATATGTATTATATTTCAAACAGAGATTAGTTGTGCGCAGAATTGCTGCTGAAAATGTTAACGAGGCAAAATAATTGTATGCTATTTCCATATATCCCATCACCAGGGCCATTACCATAAAGAAAGATGACAACTGCGTTTAAATACATCTTATATCTACCTTCATGAATACTAAAATGCCTATAGAGAACCTGACTGGGTTGATTGGCGCGTATTATAAGAACCCGTTACTATTATCATTTATTATTGTTACTAAATAAGCAATTTTCAGAAAAAAGTTTGAGTGGAATATCTATGCTTAATTTGGACATATCTATACTTCATTCATTTCTTTTCCACAGGACTGAATCTTATCTCGCCATTTAGGAACAAATAGACTGGATAGAAACCTAATTAATTGCACATTATCAAAAAACTAAGAATATACATTAATTTATGAGAGGAAAACACATGTCAATATAATGCACACTATTGCCAATAGGTGCTTCTTGTTACATTGCGAGCTGTAAAAACCCACAGGTTTATGTTAATGTCTTACAGACAGACAACATGATTATGTGAATCCATTTACATGCTGCTGATGACAGTGCTGAACACCTGACTGGCATAACATATGTGTAACATTTTATTGTTCTCCATAAAATTGTCATTTAAGGGTACAGGGCGGGGTGGGTTTCAAATTGCACATAAAAAATTGAACTTTCAAAGAATACTTTTGATCAAAATAACCTAATAATATATCTTTACACTTTTTTTTCTAAATCATACATCATAAAACACTAAACCTAAAAATATCCATGGTTAATATTATATTTAATTGTGTTTTTTTTTTGTTAACTGTATATTTTGATTAATGGATAAAAACTGGAAATTAGTCATTTAAACAATTTTACAAGAGGGAACTAAAATTATTAAGGCCTAATGTGTTGATACAGTATACCGTGTATACCAAATCGGGTCAATTTCACCACTAAATAATCTCCTGATATAAGACTACTTAAAGACCTATCACCTATGAATAAATGTATCCCATGCTAAAATAATGATATCATTAAACAAGCAATAAATGTACAAGTATTGAAACTTTGAAACTATAATACAACATAATTACAAAGTACATCACAGAGTGCATATATAAAACCAAAATATGAACATTGCATTATGCAAAACACATAATTATGCAAATCAATACACAATGCTATATGCATTATAATGAGCAAAATAGACTTTTGCAGTTATTAATATAATATATGAAATTAAACCATGAAGCAGCTATCCATTTATGAAATGGCACTAAACAACCACAGAAAGGCTGCTTTGTTCTTAATTCTGCTATTGTTGTTAATGTGTCCAAGAAATAGAATACATCACACGGCAGCTATTACAGTAGTTAACTTGCAGTACAATTAATAGCTGCCATGAACTTAATTCCTTTTCTAGGGAAACAATACGGTTTGCAAATATTATGCTTCCGGAAGCTGCATTATCAACTCAATACTGCCATTTACCTTAATTCACATGAACTTCATCAAAGTGCTATGGGCTCATCTCAAAACTGCCTGAATTGCAAGCTGGGGGAGGGTAGAGAGGGGCAGTACTAACAAAATCATTGTATTTGAGGGGTGGACTTCACCCCGGCATAACATCAGACAATCTTGAGATGGGCCTAGTATCTGACAAACTTGAAAAGGTCAATCCTTGTATGTTTGAAATCACACAACTCCCAAATACAAATAAAGTACATAAATATGCCAACTTAATTTTTACAAATGCTGCTGACATCATTTAGATATTGCTTATTAAAAAAGAACCAATAATACGAGCTGAATTGTCACCAAGTTCCCTTAATTCTTAATACAAGCTAGCCTCTTTGCAAGAAGTTACAATGTTTGCCTGGCAGTTTAAATCAAGAAATGAAATAGAAATCAATTTTTAAGCATAAATTGAAACATGTTTTAAATAAACTTGCCCATATATTTGCATTCATCCAATGCTTTCCAAAAAATTGACAGGATCCTAACAAAAACAAAGTTAATATATCCCCATTAAAAACATTACATATTACACATAACAGCAAAAAGCTGCAAATTTGTCATATTTATTTAAAATTATTTGTGAATACATTATTAATATTTTAAAACTTTTTTGTAGAAGAAAGAAGAGGCACTTCATTAACTCTCCTGTGCAAAGCATCACAAGCTATTCCATTTGAATTCCATATTCCTCTTGATGATGATTCAGAAGCTCATACAACAGAGGGAGTATAATTTCTGGATGGATCAGCCTATTGAACACTCTACTGGCCATCAACACCCTCTGTTTATTATTTGGTTAACTCAACAACAGAGGGTGAAGGGATTTAATATGGAAGTGTCCAATGGCTATCCCACCTAAAACAAATACTCCCTTCATTGAAGAATTTATGAATTTTCAAGGGGTATGGATGTTTAAATGTAACAGCTTCATTATAATACATACAGAACATGGCATTGATAAGCTTCATTATGAAAAACATTTTGTGCGTACAGTATTTATATCATTATCAGTGTAGTCTCTAACGGAATAAAGTATACTTGTCAGGATTAAGCTTGAGCATATAAAGCCAAGCATATGTAATGGTCTTTGAAGAGACTAAACATACAGCGATCTCTGAAAGTATACTTATCCCATTTTGGCTAAATACATTTATTGCATGAACATACACAGAGCAAAATAATGAACAGATATGTTTCTGGACACTTTGTGAAAGACTAAACCAACCGAATATTAACAGAAACAAAAACTAACCAAGGGAAGGTAGAACACACACAGCCTTTCAAAATGTTGCCCTTTACCTTGAAAGGTAGAGTGATAAAATTGATATTTATAATAGCAGGATTCCCTCTATGAAACGACAGAATACCAACACCTTGTGCGGTTTCAGAAATAAACATTCTTGAACAACATTATCATATTTTGTATACCTAATATATTGTACCAATATATGCATGACCCATTCAAAAACATTACTGTCAAATTGTCTTATTTGAAAGACACCAACCACCATATCACTTTACACTTCTTAATTATATAATTCATCTAAACTGGCACAACTTTATGTTGATAATATGTGTCATTTTATGTTAATAATATGTGTAAGAGGTTACCATTTGCATTTTGATTCAAACAAATTGAACATGATTTCTCTCAAATTTAGCAAATAAAATGATGCATTCTTTGCAGCAATCTCTCTATTTGCACTATTTGGTTCTGACGTTCGCAAGTGAAAATGTAATCAATACAAAGCAAGCTTATTTGTGCATTACCGCAGATAACAACAAAGAAAAAATGGGCCATGACTTGTGCAAAGTATGAGGTATTCTTGAGTCTCATGTGACTCGTACTACTCATAAGAGGGGACCCTGCATAATTGCATTGACCTGAGATGTAGAACCAATTATGTTCAAAAATTATGTACAACAAAAGGAAAAACAGCAAGTAAAATTTACAAATTCAATTATGAATTTGGCAAAATATTTGTCTAAATGGCAAAACTGATTCAGCTCCTCACTTTTTATCCAAAAAAAGGTCGTCTTGGCTTCCAATCTCCTAATTCCCGTATGCATGATCATCTTGTCCTAAATATCTAAATTTCTCCTGAAAATATAAACGCTCATGAGGAATAAGCTTATTTGACATGTGCTAAAATAACAAATTATACATAATGCTGTTAGGAATAAATCAAATAAAAAATAATCAAGCAAGCAAAATCAATTTTGATTCTAACAATTAAACAAGAATCCTTATATTTCGGGGAAATTACTCAGTAGCACCATTAGTGACCCTTTGAAATAATAAAGAAGCTTGGCAGCCTCAGCTTTGCCACGCGTGGCACACAACAAACTCTGCCTCAGAAAATAGAGGTTGTACATAGATGTCCCAAACAGAAATGAAGATTGTTTCTTGTTAATCCCAATATCACACAATGCATAACAAGCAGGCTAGCTGTATCAATTTTAACCAATTTGTAAGCTAAAGTTAAAATATGCTAAAATTTGCTTTTGTGACTATTTACACAGCAAGTTTCTCACAACTGGCATTGAGGGACTACAAAAATGCAACTACCCTGTGGCTACTATAACATGGAATTACTGTGCAGTAACTTTGGAGGTACTTTGAGATAAAGCCAAAAGTAGCTTAAAGTATACCATGTACTGGAGTACTTCTATAGAGTACCTCCAAAGATACTGCAGTTTCTCAAACTTGAAATAGCCATAGAGTAGCTTTATAAATGAGCCCTACATCACCAGTTATGAGAATCTTTTGTGTAGTTTTTAATACTGTAGTTATGCATTTCATCATATTAGAATAAACAATATCCAATTTATGTTACACCCATATAACACCATCAGAAAAAAGTGTAACATTCCCAATTCCAATATATATATATTTATATAATAATCATATATATTATAGATATTTACACTATACTACAATGGTTTTTATAATTAATATACATACACCTCGTAATGGTTAAAACACCTTTGGTGCTCCTACCAATAAATATCTGTAAAAATATCTGACTAATATTATAAATATTACAAAAGTACTAAAATTATTACATAAACATGAAGCGTGGTATTGAATTTAATGCCATAATGGTGAGGCAAGGCAGGGATGCTATTCACACTGTAGGATTGGCAGGGAGGCTATGTTGCTTTTTTTATGGATAAAGAACTCCAAATAAGATTACAATTCTTCTGTTTTTTACAATTCCAATCATTTGGTTAATGTTCCTATCTCTCACTAGATCTTATACAAGTTGTAACCATGGTTACTTACATGCTGTCATCAATTATTCTGCCTTATTTTTGTCAATTTAAATAAAACATTATCTCCTGTGCAAATCCAAACTTGTATTGCATGGATTTGGTTCAATTCTTTCCAAATAAGGCATGATATCATATCCGACAATTCCTCCTGGCATTATTCCTCCGTTTTGACTCCCTTATTATTCAGCTGATCATGTGATTCCATCTTGTATTTTTATACATGTACATTTACGAATATTGACCATTCGATCTTTCAGAAACAGGTTTTAATGTAAACACTAAAATGATCATTTATGAACAGCGCAGGACTCATAATTCGTAGGTTGTGAGTTCGAGCCCTACTACGGCAAACCTGTTGTGAACCTGGCCAAATCACTTCACCATACTTGCTTTGTTGACCCAAACGCATTGAGTAGCTGTTAGGAGGATATCACAATCTAAGTGCTGATAAGTTTGCGCCAATATTGGCCCAGTTTAAAGCTAAATGGTTCTGATGATTTTCCTGATGACAGCGTAATGATAGCGGCCTGGGCCATGGGCGCCTTTGAGGCGCATACCGGCGCATAATAAATGCACATTATTATTATCACTTTAAATTTCACTCGTGCACAAGGTAGAATATAAACTTTGTCCTTACTTTGAAATTGGCTATGATGTCATTGTTGCGCTGTCCTAATCTCGACATATAGGCCCATGTGCATGGGAAAAAGCTAGCATTCAAATACACATGCTTTTTGAAAAGTGCCGAAACTAAATGAGATCAAGTTCAAAATACCTGTGCTTTAGTACAGCCAATGTGCATCCTGTATGTATCTTTATTAAAACCTTTCATCTTACTTAGCTTCCATACTTACAACACTTATCATGGTATATTGACCACCAATTCAAATGACAAATCATTTCCCCAAATCAACATGTGTCAATTATGTTTTGACAACAAATCTGAAAGATGCATAATACTCACTGTAAGTTAAATATCACCTTCATTGCCAAACTTAAATAAATTTATCCATACCTCTCTTTCAATTATACTTTTACAATATGCTAATCATGCCTCAACCAAATTTACTGAGGAAGTCACAATACAATGATTTGTGAAAATCAACCAAATTTCTCAGAACAAATTTAACTTGTCATTCACCCTCTCATAAATATGATGCATATTCCCCACGAATATGTAAAATCATCCCAAACATGAAGATCTATTGTGTGGTCAAATCATTATACTGCTATTTCTGGGTACACAAAATTATTTGTGAAAATGGAATTATATATATTTCTGCAGCTGTGTTTTGATACTTTAATGACAATTCCGAAATTTGACCGGAAAATATGGTATGGTACGCACGGTAACTGAGCAATTAAGGTGAGTGTTTCGTGATCTAAAGGTTATGGATTTGAACCCTTCTATGCAAGTATATTGTGCCCTTCAACAAGGTACTTTGTTTCTAAATGTCTTCACTTACCCCACGGGTAAAAGGGGGTGCGGTAAGATACATGAGGTTGGAGCTTTGTTCTTTTCAAAAAAGCTATGAAAATTTGACATTTACTTATTGATTGTAACCAGCAAAATGCACAGTCTGTTAAATACTGTTTTCTTGGATGGTATTATTATTGTAGCAAAACATCAATTGTTTCTAAAGTTTTTTTCAAGAAAAGTTTTTTTAATAACGTTGCTTTATAAAAAAGTTTCAATATCAAACATGCATCTTATGACAATCACTCAAATTTGGTCAAACCTCCAACATAATTCTGAAATGTTGAAAATGTGTCTTAATATTGCTGTTTTCATAACCACAAAATTTAACAGTATGATGATTTTCTCACAATTAATCTTAACTTGAGAATCACTAATGTTCAGATTATATTTGCAAATCAGCCATGAAATGAATCACCCTTAACCATAATTGTAACAAAATAGCATATAACCCGTGAAAACATTTCTACAAAGTTAAAAAAGGTTGCAAAATCGGGCAATATAACAAAATTGAAAAGTTGGCTAGAGAAATCTTAGTCAGCAATGCATCCTGGGAGATAATACAGGATTTTGACCAAAATAATTAATGATTAACTATATTACAGGTTTAAAACATGGTATGGAAATCAACTTTTATATCAATATCAATGTTCAAAATATTTTCATTAAATATATGATGGTAGATTGTAAAAAATGATGTGCGAAGAGGAAAGAGGGCAGTTTAGGCCTGGTTTGGTTATATGTGTCTGCCAGTTTACACAGAATTGAACAGGGACAAACTAGACTACCTATATGAATAAGATTTTTGGAAGAGCATTTAGGCCACTTTGCCATGGGAGGGAGGAGTGACGGGTGTAACGGGGCAAGGAGAATTTGCATAATAAATGCAATGGGTACATCTGCACTACATTACTATTAGCTTAATATAATATGCATACAATACATTTAGTATGGAATTGGGAGAAGCAAAAAGACTCCACTTACTAATGATTTGTTTGAAAAATACTTGGTACATGTGTGACAAGCTCATCCATGACTTTCCTTCATGGTAGGACCATTGCACAACCAAGTGTGTGCACCTAGCTCCATACAGTCAAGCATTGTTTGGACAGACGGACATCTTGCGCATATTTTTGGTAAATCTCATGAGTTATATGAGATTCCATTTTTGTTTTATTTTTACGAACATGACAGAAATGGTGATATTAGCAGTTGCCATGGATACTCCTTAGGAGCTGTTGCCATGACAATGCAGAAGATAGTGACATGAGTGCTTGTCATGTAAAGTGCTCCTTAGGAGACTTTTCATGACATTGTTGGCAGACAATAACCCTTCAAAAGGTAACAATTGTCTATAATTGGTCCTAATTAGGCTCCAATAATTTGTCACTAGGCTGAATATTGCAAGCACTTAATGCATACATAAGACAAAGGAAACCCAAATATTGCATGCGCAGTGTTTGCAATAGGATGGTTAACTGAAACTTGTTCTCTTACACTCTTTAGTTCAACATGCAACATGTACACTTTGTAGAAAAAGAAAATCCCAAAATGAACACATGTTTTGATGTACGTGTCTTTGCAGATAATCACATAAGGCAGATTTGTAGAATTTTTCCAAGTAATAAATCTTCTTATTATACAGCTTGCAATAAAATACAGAATTAAAATTGTCCTCATACTGGCTGGAGGTAGCGCTGCTATAGAGCTGAGACTTTCACCACGTTGTCACCTTCGTCGTCCACCGGAGTTGAACCCACACTTGTCGTTGTGTTTGACGTGTCCGTGTCTACCGCTGTGTTTGGCGTAGGACTTGTGACTATGGCTGTTGTTACTGTTGTTGTACTGTTCATTTTAGGATGAGAATATGGAACCATTGATAGATTCTCTTTCGTATTCTTTGGCTTAGCGTTCGGATCATGGATATGGACCTCGTTTAAGTCGGTCTCATCCGGTGAGGTGGACGTGGCTTCGTATTTTTTGCCCATTGACCACCGCGAGCAGCAGCCTGTGTTGTGGTTTTGACCATGCGTAGACGGACTGGCTGAGAGAGGTGGGGTTGGTGGATTTAACTCTCGTGTAAACGGCACTCCATTATATGTGTATTCGGTTTCAACATATTCTCGATTCTGTGAAAACAACAAGAAAAGACACAATTAGTATAATGATATTAAAATAACGATTAAAATATCTATGTCAAAGTTCATCTGAAAAGCAAAAGAAATTATGATAAATCTTAACAATGCAGGCATTCGGTGAGGGAATATCATATGAAAAAGAACTAAACTGTGGGTAGATTCATAAACAAATGTAAGGAAATTTGATTTAATCTTCCTATAGAAATTAACACAAATTCTACATTACTGAGAGAAAATGGCATCTATGAGAGGATTATGAGGAATAAATCATCTTGATATGTCACCATTTGCATAGCTAGGAATAGCTCTGGGGGAAAACAGAAGGAAAAGGAATATAGAATAGCATCATTTTATGACTTTAAATGTCTAAGAATCAAATGGGGAAAACTGGGGTTAGAGGTCAGATTCACAGATTGAGGGACAGTAGTCAGATCATATAGGTAGGGCATATTGACAACAAAAGGTTTCAGGTGCATCACAAAGAGATATGTGTAGATATATGACCAAATACGGAATATTGTCTATCCTAAACATGCTGTATCATTGAAAGATTCCAAATTAATCAAATATATATTTATTTTGAGATACTTTAGAGATTTAGGGACAAAACTGGTGCATGCTTAAAATATCTAACAAACAACACATTCAGTTAAAGATTTTTGTTTGTAGAGCATATTTTTATTTAGCATGTGACAAAAAATGAAGAAAAAGTTAGTCGCGGATGTGTTATTCAAGGATTTAAAGTTTACATACTTTTACACAATCATTGTGGATCCATTTTTGACTATATAAATAACAATAAACTGTTACGGCAAAGGTAAAATGTAAAGTTTATAAGTTTACATAAGACAAAATAGGTCACACAGACTGACAGACAGTTTCAAAAGCTTGCATAAAACATCTTGTAATAAACAACGATCCATTATAATATAAAAAAGCACTCGTACAATTAGTAAAAAAGCTAAAAAGATAAAGCAATATTAGTCATTTCACAGTTAATAACCACAGTAGATCTCTCAGTAGAAATTATATAAAGAGAACATAAAAGTCCAGTCAATACCACATGATTATTTAGTGCAATCCAAAGCACCAGAGGTTGCATATAAAGACCTCCACTATTACATCTTAAGCCCGGGGAGGGCACTCCAATTGAACATGTTGTCATCTGTAAGTAGAACTCAATTGGACAGGGTAAGGTTTTTCACAAATCATCGCGATCTGTGTTTATGGTAGAAATTTCAGGGTGTTTTGGAAGGGGAATAGGCACACTTTGGTAGGTCAGTAACAAGTGTTCCGTTTGATTGTAATTTTTGAAAAGAATTGAGGGAAAGGGTACCTTATTTGGGTATAGGCTACCTAAATATGGTTTGTTTTTAGTGAAAATATCCTGTATTTTACCATCAGGTCAATTTTTAAGGTTGGTATTTTCACCTGATCCAGGTCAGTGTTAAGAGTGTGAAATTTTAGGGCCTGTTTGAGAATGGCAACATACTAAAGTATACAAGAACCCGTACCGCCACCGCATATGACAGATAGGTTGCATTATTAGAAAACCAACTACCCAGGGGCATTCTGAATTTCTGATGACGTCAACACCATTGAACTTCACTGGGCAAGATGATATTATTCTGCTATCCTTTCTGATTTCAGTATTCCTCTGGTGGTTTATAGATTTTTTAAACACAAAATATCTATCATTTTAACATTTATCTATATTTTTATTTTTTCATTGTCACTATTTTTTAAGTGGGTGTTTTTTTTTTATATATTAGCCACAAAACTGTCCATTTTGTGTTTTATTTTTGTCTTACTTGTTTCAGGTGACAGATACTAAATATAAAATACTTCTGTTATCCGATACCGTATCATGACAATGTCGGAAACCTGTACACTTTTCAATAATTTCAAACAAACCTGCTAACCTTTCTTTGGTTGTTACCTGCCCAATAGTAACTAAGTTCAATCTAACCATTAAAATGTCATGTGACTAATGCATAAAAACAGAATAACACTTATTTATAATGACATTTTACAGATTAGAAAACAATGTCTGTATCCCCTAATTTCATTTCCAAAGATATTAAATTTCAAATATCCCCTGATCAGAAATCGCAATAAAACTCCCCAGGGGCATGCATCCGCTGTATGTTATAGAAGGATAAAATACAGTATGCGACGCCATTATGTTGTGAACTTAATGCCCCGCCCCCGCACGTTTTATGCCTAAGCCCGGAGATAGTATTGAAAGTCACGTCCTCAAGGAACTCTTCGATTAAAGAGATAATATTATATTTATGTTCTTTGCAATTTTGAAGATGAAATACATTTTGCAATTTAAATATTTAATATTCCTTTTAAAACTTTTGGAAGGGAAAATTATGCTAGCTCATAAATTATGAATGTCAGTAAATCTTTATAGAGTACATGCAGCTCCTTTCTTGAATTGGTATATGTCCGTAATTAAAGCAAACTCCATTAGCATTATATTATGGAGAAGGATGCATAGATTGATAATTATTGATTTTTTCTTGGTGATTTTTGAAACAAATATTATCATGGTCAAGATCAATGATCAGGCATATCCCTTGACCTACAAAATGGTGTCTTTTCAAACTGACATCTTCATCCCATTGGGATAAAACCTGCCTTTCTATCCCTCAAATGTGCAAGACTGTACCGTGCGTGTGCATTAATGGGGCACATGGTGTTACAAACCAAGTTCTTTGTACTTCTCACGACAGGACAATGTCCGATAAAAGACACGCTTTGTAAAAGCTGTAAAGCTACATTTTGAGGTGAGGAAAATCTCTTCTTTTAATGTTGCAACACTCTCACAAGTACTCCTAGTTAACTTCAGTTTTATAGCAATTATCAAGGTTCTCTGACCATTATATTTGCAGAAAATGGTGCACTTTTATCTGTCTTCGCTGTTAGAAAATGTTGATTTAGAATCTTCAGAAGCAGGCAGCCAATAAATGAAGAAAAAAAATAAGACATACATTTTATGAAAATACCATGTTTACAAATATTAAAAACACCAAGTTTAAAATTTTAATATTTTACCTGCCAAACATGATTTCTTGTTTTAAAATTGGGTTTATTATCGACTATCAATTAGTCATCTTTTGTCTAACATGAGAATTCCACATCAAAATGGAGTAATCTTGGCTGTAGACACATAATTAAATTATTGAATCCCACACTTTATAAAGAACCACCAAACACTTGTTTTTGCCTACTTGCCATTATGTAAACACCAATGGTTGTACGTTCTCTGTTTTACAAGCTGCTTTAATTTGTTTAATTGAGCCGTCTCGCCAAATTGTTGGCATTGTTCAACAAAAAGTGTTATCACACTGTGACGCATCAAATGCGTGGTTGAAAAAAGCTGTAGATTTGAAGTGAAGTCTTGGATATGTTGTGTGTGTGTGTACGGAGCCACAATAGTGTATCTTCCTTAATTAACCCTAACTGCCTAGAATCTTACAAAATCGTACAAAATCATACACAGACTAAGTCCAAATACGTCACAATCGGT
>JAUMTS010039907.1:0-11107 GCA_032273385.1 Ophiopholis aculeata | reverse complement strand
TAAAGACTATTAGTGGTTCATTTCTATGCTAGTTTAATTCAAACATGTAACAAGATTACACATTGTTGACAGATGTTAATCCCTATAAAGAAACTGACTCAATCTTGTGCTCAAAAGCCTGTGCTGTTTTGTGTTTTAAGAAACTGAATATGTTGTTACTAATACAAAAAAATGGCTAGAATTTACTTTAAAAGTAAGGTAATGTTGCTTACAAATATTGACTGTGGGAAGGTTATATGTTGTCATGTGAATGCAATTAGCACATACGTACCTGCAATCTTGTTATTTTTCAGGTGAAACAGTTTTTGAGCCCAAATTCCTTTTGTTGCTTGACAACAACTACATTATTTTATACTAGTCCGAATTACAGTTTACCTTAAATTGTGCTTTTACATGTACTATTAATATAAAATGAAAAACTAAATTTCACCAGAATGTCATCTTTCTCTTTTTGCCTCAATTGCATTCACATGATCTTTAGAGATTCAAAAGATACCAATTACTGAATCTTAATCCATTTTAAGTAAATGGACTATGAGCATATAGGTCAGAAAAACACCTCAAGATATATTATTCATCACTATAACACTGGAAATGATACTAAAGATAAACATCCACCAAAGGTTGCTTGAAAGGTATATTTCCAGTAAAATCAACAAGACATTGAAAATATATCACTAGAATGTGAACACCTTAGCTCAATCATTTGCATTAAAGCAATTTGGTCATATTAAATACGACCAAATGTTTGTTATATGAAATGACAGAGTTATGTATATTGTATTTATTGAAATATAAATCACAAACATCCATCTTGCATACCTAATTCATGCACTAAGACAATTAAATGAAGAAAATAGATGACAATCACATGTAATGAAACATATATTGATACATCAATTCAAATACACAAAGTCATATATAAATCATCACATTATAAAATGTGTATGATATAGATATATATGATTTACAAAAAGGTTATATCATGAGAATATACAAACATTCAATTCAAGAACAGATGTGTGCTGTGCTCAAAGGATCGTAGTTAGGAATACAAAATAATTGATTGTCATATTAAATGAGTAATAAGAATACAAATCACTTTTAATAACATTTTATTCAGGTAAAACTCCATTAAAACTTCATGTTGAACGCAATATATAACACAGTAATTGTCATTGATGGTTTTGTACTACATACTTATAGCAGCCAAGTATACCCCAAGTACTCTGAACTACGCAAATGGTATCTGTCTAGTACCTACACCCAAGAAGATGTATATTCGAAGAACAATAGTGTCTTCAAAGTTTTTGCAAAATACTTATACCAGAAAAAAGTTTACAAAAGATTTGTTCAATTTGTGTTTAATATTTAAAACAATCATATATATAACTCTTTTTCCCCTTTCTTCATTAAAGACAACAGTGCTAGCAAGAAGTAATTTCTACTGATTACTGTATTTAAAATGTACGTTTCTGTGTCAAAATTTGTCCTTATTTTACAGACTCTGTACACTGCAGTAATGGCAAAGACTTGCCTGAAACTAACAAGAGCACATGATAACAATCACGGCAGATTTAAGAATGACTAATGTTGTAACCCACCATCCTATCACTTAATAGTGAAACCAAAATAATGTGCTGATTTAGTAAGTGTCTCAATAAAAAGCAACCAACATTTTTCATTTTTTAAAGTGAACAAGGAATTTATTGACAGTAAAAGCAGGACACATAAATCATGAATGGATTAATGTAATATACCTCAACATTCCTATAATGTTACTCCTATGAAATAATAATGTTACACCAGTCACATTGTAGGAATGAGGTGTTGAATAAATCATGTGAAACATCTGCATTGAATGAGCAAATGGAAAGGGGACCACCGGAGCAGCTGCCAGTTTTGTCAAGTAATCATATATTTGATAGCTTACATGTAAGCTAGGATATTGGTGGATACATTTCATATGTTTAGAACATGTGTACCACAAAATGTACCTCAAATGTAATTCTAGAGATAGGTGTAACAGAAGGCATAACTCAACATTGATCAACTGATGGCCTTATATAATGACCTGACACTATCATGATGGCACAAATCGTTTCATGATGTTTCTTATCTTTAGTAAATGACAACATTTAGCTGTTTGGTAACGAACATTACATAAATTATTGATAGCAAAGTAGGTCATATTGGCTTAAAATGGCAAGAAACATATAAACAATCCCGGACAGTAATGTGCCTATAATGTTACAAATGAAATGATTATGTTACACCTGTCACATACCATGAATGAGGTTTAGAATTAATCATAGAGTATATGAAGTGAAATGTTATGTGAAGCATCTGCATTTAATGAGTAATGGAAATGGAGGCCAGCCGGAGAGCAGGTGTCAATTTTGTCAGAGAATTGTATATTTTATTGCTCAGATAAGGTGTGTTATTGCAGGATAAACATAATATTTTGGGAGATATGTACTCCAAACTGTGCCTCAAGGTGTAGTTCTTTTTCTGGAAATAAGAATGACATGAGGGATAACTCAACAATTAGGGAAGAGAAAATTGTTGAGTTAAAAAAGGCTTAAAATGACATTAAGAATCATGTGTCTCTTAGCCGATTCAATCTTACACTACCATGGTGGTACAACTCATTTCATATTGTGATTTGATCTCATATTCAGGAATGACACGTTTTGTAAAATATCACTGTTTGGCAGAGACCATAACTGAATTGTTTGATAGAAAAGTAGTTCATATTATGCTTAAAAAGGGGGCTAAAATAGATATACAACAATATGCCTATAATGTTATGTTATGTGAATGTCAAGAATGAGGTGTTGAATAAATCATAGTGTATTTGCATAGAAATATTATGTGAAACATTTGCATTGAATAAGTAAATGGAAATGGAGGCCAACAGAGGAGCAGATGTCCATTTAAAAAAAAAATAAATTAGAAATTGTTACCCGATATAAACCTAAATGTAGTACTATCTAAGTTAATATTATGTAAATATTGAAAGTTTGGGATAGTAATGGCTTTACAATGATACTATAATAATTTTGGGGTGAATTTGCTTATTCCACGTGACACTATTGTGATTGCACAAATAGTTGAACACTGTGCACTTTTGTTCACCTTGTCAATGAAAAATGCTGCAAAATATCATTCTGATCTTTAAATGTACATTTTACTGTTTTAGAGAACGTAGAATTCATTGATAGTAAAAGTAGAACACATTAATCAAAAAGGGCAAAATGAGATATGCCACAACATGCCTATAATGTTACATCTATGAGATGACAACATTACACCTGCCACATAGCAGGGATGAAGTGTTGAATAAATCATAGAGTATTTGCTTTGAAATGTTATGTGAAATGTCTGCATTGAATGAGTATATGGAAATGGGGGCCACCTAGGGACCAGAGATTCAAATTTTTGATTGCTTATACTTATATAAGGCATGATATTGCACAATAAATTTGATAAGTTGGAATAATATGTAACCCCAAAATGTACCTCAAACGTAGTAACATTTCTTAAGATAAGTATGCCATACGCCATAACTCAACAATTGGGAAAGAAATGGCCTTACAATGCCTTTCAGAATCATATGTCTCTTTGCTGATTCTATCTGACAGTATCATGATGGCACAAATCGTTTCACACTGTTATTTTTATCATTCTCTGGAAATAAAGAATGTTGTAAAATATCACACTGATCCTTAATTAAGTGTTTGGCAGAGAACATTACAGAATTTATTGATAGAAAAGTAGGTCATATTAGCCTAAATATGGCTCAAATAGATGTACAATTTTATGCCTATAATATTACATATGGACTGATAATGTTATACCTGTCACATAGTAGGAATGAGGTGTTGAATAAATCACACATTTGCATTGACATTTTATGTGAAATATCTGTATTGAATGAGTAAAAAGAAATGGGGGCACCTGGGGAACAGCTGTCAAGTGGTTTTTTATGAGAGAATCATATGTTATTGCAGGATAAAGTTGATATGTTTGGAGAATTTTCCCAAAAATATACCTCAAATGTTTATCTGTTTCTAAAGATAGGTACAGTACAGAGTGTGTCAAAAAAATTAGCATAAACTACAAAAATATTAAAAATACAAGCACCCATTTTAAACCTTATTAGTAACCATGATATGAAAGTATATAAAATATTCGTTATTATGATATTTGTCCTACTTCATTTGGACACTAATGTCAAGAGATACAACTATTTAAAGTGTTATCATAAATTCTGTGTTAGTCTGATCTGGGAGATTATTAATGTCTTATATCAGAGTGGTGAATTCCAAACCACAGACATGTTCTTGCACTTCAAAGAAGGATGTTACTGAATTACTAAATCCATAAAGATGAAGATGCCACTGAGTAACAAATTCACACTCAAAATATTGATTAAAGATAACAATTTTAAAATCTTTAACCAGTCTGCTTGATATGAAGCCAATCAAGTCAGTTCTTGTTGAGTCTTATTTTATAACTGTGAAGACTTTAACCCACTTCTGTTCCCCTAACGAGGTCTTAAACCTGTGTTTAAGGCATAAAACATGCAATGTTGTGCTTAAGTCAATAACCAAAGTTAATTTTAGGTATTCAATGTCAAGTGACTTTAAAAACCAATGAACTGCAATGTTTTATTGGGCTTAGAAACGTTTTAACCCGTTGATGTCAAGTTTGTTAATTACACATTTTGAAGTTTATTTACAATTTAAGGGGACAACTTGTCCAAACTTTGTTTCAAACCAAAGTGCAATTTGTTTAAAGTCATTCATGTAAAAGAAACTGCATGCTTAGGAAAACACTAGAAATCAAACCAAACAAATTGGTGCGTCTGTTTCAAAGGCTGGCTCTTTTGAATCCACCGTCTTCTAATTCCAAAATGTTCAAGAAAAACCTCAGCTGGATACGCAAAACCAGTGAAATCAGACCAAAATGATTTTGAATCACTTTACAAAGTGTGCCATAACTTGAAAACCAAAGATCCACATTACACAAAACAAAATTCTTATTACAGATAATTAAACACTCTATTATATTCATGCATAAATTTGCAAAATAAATTTGACAAATGCTGTATACAGGAAAACATATAAGGTGTAAGCCAAAACTTTGAGACAGTTATGGCTTTACAATGATATACTGTAGAGGATTTGCTGATTTCAAACGACACTTTAATATTGAAACAAATGCTTTTTCCACTCTTCTGTGTACTTTTCTTAAGGCATTAACACTTACAAAACTATATATACGTCCTTCCAGCTCACAAGTACTTTAATAACTTACGGCCTGCGGGTAAAAACACCTTTTACTGCACATTAACTTAAAAGTATTTTCAACAGGAGTTGTCCATGTCATGTTATCCACATGTTTAATAAAACAAATGCATTTTAGATGTTGCTCACGCATACTGGTTCTCACCATTATACGCATGATATGAAATAATGATGAAATGGTTCAACTTTCTGAAAGTACACAACATGATCACAGGTATATTCAGGTTGCAACATGTTCAACATGAATTTAAAGTACAAATTGAAGTAACTGTTGGCTAATAAGTTGAGACGTTTTTTGAAAGTGTTGAAATTATTTGTAATTTATATTTCAGTATATATGACCTTGCCAACATTATTTTACAGCTATATGAAAAGAAACAATTTAGATTTGCCCTGGTTTAGATATTTGTGTTACTACTTTTTAAGTAGCATTTAAAAAAAGATAAATGATAGGAGCATTTAAATGAATATCTTATTTCTAATGCATTTTAGTTCTAAGCTCCACTGATATGCAGAGGTTGCTTTTAAAGAAAATCTCATCACTGCCTGTTGCCCATGCAACATTTTGCCATGTTTATAACCTTTATATAATCAAAAGGGTCAATTTCGACTTCATACAAATCAGCCACTACATTAGCTGCATCCATCAACTTTACAGGCTCTGGGCTTCACAATCTGTATTCCACATTTGAATGACAGTTGCATCCAGTGTAGCTTAAAATATAACACGTTCCTCACATAGCAACAGCCATAGATTCAAGATGGCTGCCATGAGTATGGTTATGCATATGAGGCTGCACTTTACTGGAGGAAGTTAACCATTCTGCTAACAAATCAAGCATTTATATACGATGAGATATGACCATATCCGCTACTTAATCAATATCGTCCTACATCTTAAAAGTAATAACTATAACACCACTAATAAATGAGGGTCATGCTTGGCATTTGAAACTTTCAATGAAGTGTTACATCCCAATGTGTTCATACTATAACTGAACTCATACAAAACATGGTCCTTATGAAAGCGTATTTCTGTTTAATATCAAAGAAACCTCCCCCTCTCTCATCTCATATGTCTATAATCAAAGGAATGGAAAAGAGAAATGCAATGATTTCATAATACCTCATTGTACCAATCCATGTTATTGTCTACTGCTTTTTTTTACTTTTAAGATATCCGCAGATGTACAGACAATTTTAAGAAGACAAATTATGCTCTTATCAATTCAGATACTTTATTTTAAGATAGAAATGAGCTATACAAAATTGGTTTAACAAAATCGCTATGGCCTTTCTCTCCGAAATAAAATATGGCAAATCTTAATTTTCCCAAACTTAAATTGTGAAATTACATGAAAACTATGGTTTAATGATTTGGAAGTAGTTCAATCTTGCTGTATTGATTAAATATGATTAAAACATACATCTTAACATGAAACTTGTTTTGATATTTCATGGGTATCTGCTCTGAGAGAAGATAAGCTCGTTTCCCTAAACTTGCTTGCACTTCTAAAATTAGATTTAATTTACCAGGCTTCCTATGGTGCTTATGACTTCACTTGAAGTGTACAATAATGTGATTTACTCACACAAAACCCAGACTAAGTCACGTCACAAGACCACTTATGGAGACAGTCAAATGCCCTTGCCAGTTTTAACATTAAAGTACATGTAAGACCAATTAATTCCCTTTAAAAGAATATTTAGAGATAAAACTTTAACAAAATGAACAACATTATGACCATTTGAAAACTTGCATGTCATTATCATAAAATCAGAAAAAGAAAACAATTCATGAGTTTTGTTAAATTGTCTGGCTGTAGGTCACAAATACTCCATGTAATTAAAATGTTGCTGCCCCTATTTTTTATTATTTTCTTATATTCCCTGGCATCTAAACTAACACTTACAAAATGTTTTCTATTCACAATGCCTGTGAACTAACCCATATCAAGCAAATTCTCATTGAAACAAAGTACATTTGTCTTGACCTTCAAAAAACAACCAATGTGGATGTCTATATAAGAGCAGTCAAGGGTATTCCTTGAGATAGATTTGTAATACAATAACACTATTATGGCCTATCAAATAAATATCTCAAAATGTCTTCCAGTGCTTCCCTGCAAATAAAAAGCCTCCAAACAACTCTAGAAATGCACCTGAGCCTATATATTAAAAAGTGTCATGCCATAAAATTAACATTTCTCAGAATCTCAAAATTAACTCATTGTGTAAGGTATGCAACAAGTATGTAATGAAAACAGATACGAAACACATCCCTTGCAGCTAAATCTATTCTGTTTTAATATCCTTTTAAAAGTAGATCATGATTCTTGTAACCTACTAACACAGTTTCACAGATATAATATGGTTACTTAAATATGATGTCATCAAGTTGTTGTTCACAGTAGCTTTTACTGGCGGCAAAATTAGAAATGATGCTTTCTACAAAAGTGAGTATGTCCTTACCTTGAAATTTATACGTAAGAAGAGATTAGTCTAACATTTGTACAACAATTATGATTAAATAAATAAATAAATTATAAATAAGAGTATTTAAAAGTTAATTCAATTTTGATATGTTCAATATGCAGTTTGTGGAAAATTAAACTTAAAAATATTTTTGCAAAGATTTGACACATAATATTGTGATCAATTATCACACACCATCTAACAAATTTCTCTGATTTTTGGCTCAAAATATTACCCCTAGTTTTGCTTTAACCCTTTGAACCCTAAGTTATTTGCATATGTCGTGACCCGCACCCTAAGTTGTTAGCAGTCTATGGAATATTAGGTCTTATGGGCAGCACCTGGAGTAATTAAACACAAATGCAGCGTTACACTATGTTCAAATGGCTGTAATATCCTCCTTTCGCAAGTAGAAAACATGAGACCTCAGAAAAGTCATATGACCATTGCAGTCAATGATCAAAATGGCAACTGCTCTAAAGCCGCTAAAGCGGCTTATTGGGTTATTGTTATACTCGATGAAGCCACAAAAGCGGCTTATAGGGTTCAAAGGGTTAATGTGATTATTTAAGAAACCAAAGTATATAATTCGTACTTTTCTGTTGCGAATTGTAAATGAAAAAAATGGTATGAACAAGGTTTTGTTACCAATTTAGGTGAAACTAATGTGGAGATATTCTTTAATAAACATTACTGATTCTAAAATATACATGTTAGGAAATGAGTTCGGAAACATTGAAGCTGTCATATAAAACTTGTATTCACATTCGCGGTTTATTTTCATGTTAAAAGGCAGATAGTTTACAGGGCTAATAGAGATCCATCAGGTGTTTTTGCTAGAAGGAGTAAATGACAGATAGTGAGTAGAAGGTCAAAGCAAGCTGGATTGAGAAAATAGAGATTTAATGATCATATAACTCTCTGACAGGTTCAAGAAGTGTTTTGTCAGTATTATTAATTTTTACAAATTTCTATCGCAATTCTCAACTATTAGCATCAGGTATAGAGATGATGCCTACTGAGCATGTGAGCCTTGATTTTACTTTTACATTTACCCTTGCATAAATTGTCAGAACACTGGGTACAATTTTTCAGCTTAAGATAAAGTTACTATGCAAGAAATCATACGTAGCTGGAAAATGAAAACAACATTCAGGCGTGTCTTCACTGATACTCAAGTACATTGATAAATGGGTTGAGGACTTGTTTCTTAGAAAGCTTGTTTTTTATGCAAAGTACTTTTTTTGTCAATACCTTCATGTTGTTTGCTAATTTTACTGTGATGTTTAATTTTGAATAGAAATGTGAAGTTAAAATCATTGTACAAAAGTTTTATTAATGTCCTTTTATGATCATTCCATTTTCCTAATTTATTTGGTAATATATATACAAATCTATGGTAATATTTGGAGAAAATTACAATTATTTTTAACATTATGGTAACAACACGTTTAGAATTTCCAGCTTATAAATTATAAAAAAAATTCACATAGAACTAAGCAGTGAAACTCAATATTTTGTTCAATGGTACCTGTCCATGTTAGGATTGGCACATTTATGAGATTGCTAGAACTAAGCTGTAATGTTCAGTGCTTCATTGAGGTGTTACTCAAGGTTACATAATTTATAGGTGTTACTCCTGGTCTTAGATGTTATCAGTAGACATCTGATAAAATTCATAGACAAAGTGTGATATTCAAATGCAAATAAATTTATAGTGCAGGTTCACACAACCTGTTTACAAATTACAATACTTTTACTATGGTACATATGTTTACGGCAACATAAATTATAAGGAAAGTTGACCTAATAAAGACAATTTCAAGCAAATTCCTTGTCATATATGCTCTATACTTTGACACATTTCTTTATTTCTACCATTTGTTTCTTCAAAATGTAATTATTTTCAGTTATAGCAGATCTTTGTCAAAGTAAGACCTTTTTACGATAAGTATATATGTTGGTTTGATTATATAATAAGGTCTTGACCATTTCATTGCATTATTTTGTATTTCAAAACAGTCCATTCTACTACTCAATTTACATTTTGATTAGAAAATGTTTGAGATTCCATTTGTTTCTGTTTTCCTTCATTATCAAATAAAATTTGATACCTGCACCTGGCCTATGTTAAATATGAATTTGCCAAAAAAAAAGCACAAACAGGTCCAATAACTCAAATGTTTATCCGGTTCACAACATGACTGAATTGTTGAAGGTAAAGTGTAACAAAAACAAAAGCAAGCTGCTTACCTTTATTCTTACCGGTATTTCTATTTCCAGTAAATTTGATCATCTTTATTTCCGTTTTGATTACTCCTACAAAATGCGCCATGACTCCGTCCGATTCAGAGACTTTCGTATCATGAAATGCAGGAAATTCTAATTTGTTAAAATAAGCCAGGGCTTTTTTAATACTTTAGCACCTCTGGGATACGGTATAATATTTCTAACCTAAGATTAACACATGATCCATCTGTACTGCCAATCTGCGCCGACTAAAAATAATGAATAATTTGGTTTTGCCGTTTCTCAATAAATCTTTCACTGTACAGATTTGAAGAACTGGAGCGAAGAATTTAATAATTTTTCATTTTTATTTGGGGTAAAATATTGCCTTTTTTCACGTGAACAGTTTTACTTTCATAAAATAAGGATTGAAATACTGTCTATGGCAAAAGGCTAACCTGTTTGAATTGCAGATTATAAGTCTTAAAGGTCTCTTGTGAAATAAAAGGTTTATACCATGATGTCACTATCATCATCTCTAATTAAACCTCATTATCATTGCAATATGTGAAGTACATATGGACTATGTTCAAGTTTATGCACTGAGTATTAGGGGATGAGGATACAACAATATCAATTTAGCTTAAAATAGTAACATCATCAATTCTAAATAACATAGAGACCTTTTTCATTTGTATATCACACATATGGGTTACAGCAAGGTCAATGGACTTTGGTGTTAAGTATGATGCTCTGGGTGTTTGTATTGAGAGCATGCATCACCAGGTGTGTACGAGTCTCATATTACAGCCACTAGGAACCAATGGCAGTATCTGGTAACCCCCAATGGTTCCTGAAAATAGGAAGCTTATAAAACCTCTTTCAGTGTTAAGAAATACTTGAATTCTTTCAGCATAAAAACACTTGAACTTCTTCATCTTCATTTACATTTTACCATTGTGTTATGTTATGCCATGCTGTATAAATTGTTTTGGTGAGTACTTATGCCACTTATTTGAAGATAAACTTGGCTAATCAAAATTCCAAAATACAAGAGGCTAACAACATTTTAAAAATGCTATGGCATTATT
>JAUMTS010039796.1:0-11109 GCA_032273385.1 Ophiopholis aculeata | reverse complement strand
AATGGCCTTGAACACCCTTGATAATAAATGAAATTGAAATTATTTCAAAATTAGTCTGGTTTTGAGTTTCATTGGAAGGGTTATTGGATACTAGGAGAAAATTAAATTGCCTATGAGAGGCAAATGGCAGAAAAATGGCAGAAAAACCTTGGCAAGATATATAGCAATTGCTTACCTGGGGAATTTATTATATTCAAGGTGTGTTATAGAAAATCATAATATTGTATAATTGCAAGGCATTTAATCTGACATTAGAAAGGTCTTGCCGTATATTTGAATTTTAGATTTACTAGTTCTTTATGTAAACAATAAAAGGTTTAATCCATTTAAGTTAAGCTACTCTTTAAACATTTTAGCAAAAAGCCTACTATGGTTTTGTTACTTTGTATCTAAAAATGTCTGCAACAAAACGTGCGGCAGTCTTATTATAAGCCTTAAAGATTTCACTGAAACCTGCTCAAATGGTGGGTTTTGTAGTGTTGCATTTTGGGGCAATATATGTTCATAACATTCAAATACCACAACCTAAGAAATATTTCAAAGCATTGTTTTCCTTTAACACACACACAATTGACATCACATGTTTCTATGCAAATGAATAAATGATTTCACTGTCATTGTTTTCTCCTGTTACAACTTAACAGAATTTAAATGCAAGGATTGTTACATCCAAGACACAGACTACTTGTTTTTCCTCTTTCCTGCGGCATCATTCATAAACACGTTACTGATCTACTCCTTTATTTGATATAGGTTAAGCATTAAGCATGTATTTCATGTGCAAATGGTGTTTTGTTTGTTTAAGCTCACATGATATAATGTTGTCCGACCCTCTTGACCTTACTGTGTAATAACCGCCAGGATAAGTTTACATTCTGCTCTACAAACTTGAAGTAAAACAGTAGCAGCGTAATTGCCAGGATTAAATGCTAAATTTGATCTGTAACGATGCTCTAGATCTCTCATTTTGGTGTCTGAATTCACGGTGGAACTCCTCATGAGTATTAACTCTGATGATTTTCCCAACACAGGCCTTTGGCTACAATAATAACCCAGCGAGATATCGGCGATATTTAAGATTTCCGTTTAAGTAAAGCCCTCAGGGTTATGGCATCAACATCAGATCACATGATCCATCTCCGGTCCAAAGTAAAACACTCATGTCGCTGTGTACTCACGATTGCCGGATTACAGCCTGCATCTCATTTTGATCAGATGAAAGAATACAACTTATTTCCTTTTCCTGCCATGGAAACTAGAACTGGTTCACTGGCACAAATTCAAACATGGATCTTCCACAAGGAATATCATTAAAGAGATATAAACCCTTTGAATATTCATGCACACAATATCTGCTTCAATTCTGGTAAATTGAACTACATTTTAAAAAGGTGTTATGATCAAAATTACAATCAAGTATAAAATATGATTACTAAACCGATATTAGTTAATCAATCTGGTTTTAATCCAAAAGTAGCACTTGTAAATACATTAAACTAATTCATTAATTTATGAAATTACAGATTGGGAGTGTAAAATGATATTTCCTATCGACTATGTAACAACGTATTTTTGGCTGGAAAAATAAATGAAAATGTACACGATTTAACTTATTTCCAAAAATATTTGGTCTAAAGTAAAAGGACAATTTTCTTTGAAAGGTTCACTTTGTCATTTTGAACTTGGATTAAGAAGACACATGAGCAATGTGTGTCCCTGAGACAGAGCTTATCTTAGATACTGTTTTGAACACTATCACAGACATTACGCACTGAAGTGATTGCCTTGGTACTTAAAAATTGCACAAGTCTGATAAAATAATCCAAGACAATGGATTACTGATTCTAGATGTACAACTGAAAAAATCTGATAAAAACTGCACAATTGCCAGTGAAAACCTAGGGAAGGAAATGTATCTATGTACCAAGTTTGTGCAAATCCTTTTCCTTATACTCAATTTATCAAATAATATCTCAAAATATGAACTTGAGTGTTTCTACACAGATTTATGAAAACATGATTCTAATGGACTGAGTATTTTTTCCAGGAACAAAATGAGCTTATTCTTCCTGGAGGAAGCTGGAATTACTATGCACTTTTTAACCACTATGTACTTTATAGAAATGCACGCCAAATCTCAGAGGAACTTGTGTTTGCTTCAATTGGCCTGCAGTGTTGTGTTATCCCACACAACTAACAGAATACATTAATATACTTTAGGATACACTTCCGCACTGTAATCCATTAACCTAGTAAATAAAATTGCAAAAAGCAATCCCGACTTGGTCTTCTCTACAAGAATACAAATAGGCGACCCTTGCGAATGCACATCAGTGACAAATATATGAATGAGTATTAATAACAAGGAAATGATATTGGCGATCGATTTGAGTAGCCGATGGGTAACAGATATAGGTCAGTTATTGCGCCCTCATGCTTGCATTGCACCTGGATGTTAGAGGCTATGAGAAGGTTGACGTCATTAGTGCTCGGCTTGCTTGCTGACATGGTGGATTTTAAAGATTGCGATCCACTCTAAGTAGAATGTGCATTTTCTTTCAAGCATTCACGACTATTTCTCAAGGATGTCTACTAATCCTCCATATATAGAGCAATTTACTAGTTGTTTAGAATATGTTTATTTTAAGAAAAAAATGTATATAAAAAAAATAGTAACCATGAACTTAGGCACTATGTATGAATCATGGATCTATTGTACAATAAAGAACATATCTGGAGAATAAAAGTACTTTGCAAAATAGCCACAGAATGCACACAGCAAAACCTGTAAAGGCAGCTCTATAAAATACTCATTACAAATCTAACACTGCTGGCGTAGAAACTGTAAACATTATCCTCTACCTGCTCCAATTTTCAAACTGATAAATAATGTTCGTTCTTTATGAAGAAATGTGATAAAAATAACATCTACATAAGCCGTCTTACAATAAATCCTCACATCATACATCATTGAGGATGTAAGTAAACATAGAAGCTGCAATAAATGTTAATCTTGTAAGCGAAAACACACATTGCCAGCTTTAGAAATGTTCTAGTTTGAAAATAACATGCAACGATAATCCCTAAAGACAGTCCTCTGAATGTGAAAACAGTTGATGGAAACAATTCACACCTTCAATAAAATTGGGAATAATCTCTGGGGATCCGGCACAATCTAGGTTAACGAACATCATGTTGTCGTTGTGGGATGTTCACACATGCAATACTAGATAAGGAGCTGTGCAAAATGCCTCTGTTAATTATCCTTATCCGCTACTGATGTTCTCCAAATAAAGAAAAGGTTATGGCAATACTGTGATTTCAAAGTTATAAGACTGCAGGAGCAATAGAGTTTGGTATCTGCAAGAGGGTTTGTAAGGTTGTTTAGTTTAAAGTTGGATTTCTAGGTAGCTTTTGGGGCTCAAGACATTTAGGCGTGATTGTGAACCAATCAGAATACATTTTATAATCATATCACTCTATACTTTGCATTTACTTGCATCAATCTAAAGTTTATATCAAACCTTACGGGAGATAATCTGTAGTGCAATCCTTTTCAACTGGACCAACTTGAAACATTTTGTTCATCAGTTTACAATATACTGTTCTACTAACTTCCCAGTTTGCGCTATCTTACATGGTCTATGACACGTACACCGTAATTTAAGACCATCAGGGAAATATGTAGTGTTTTGCTGCATGCTGACAACCATTTATAGCATGGAGGATTATTCAAATTAATCAAATTCATTGAAAAGCCCACACAAACCACAATGAAGTTGTCTATGGCTATATCAATATGTAATCAGGGAAGGTTTAGGGGATGTCATCCTTTTATCTACTCCGTTGTATAATGCTCTAGATTTCATGATATCTAGGTTTGAAAGTCCCAATGAGGTTATTTTGAGATGAATTTGTCTTTCCAGCGCTTTCAACTGCCATTCAAATGATAAAATACTTTGATCTCTTGAAACTGTTGCTAAGAAACCAGTATGATTTCAAAATGTTGACTTTTACGTACATTCAGCTTGGACAAAGCCTTAGAAGTCGTAAAAAAGCTTGAACTTTGATGACTGAAATAAAGTTGTAACTGCAAAATTTGATTTTATCAGCATTGTTTGAGGCCCTATAACTGAACCTTGGAAGTCATGCTTTACTCATGAGCAAACATGTGGAGGATAAATGGATGGACGGACGGAATGGCATAGAAAGGGAGGGAGGATATAGCCAGCAAATAAATGAGCAAAAGTAAAGTCTGTGTATTCATGTCTTTTGAGATTGGATGTGATGTCAAAACGTGTATGTACCGGCAGGTCCGGCACACAAGCCATTTATTCATCCAGTTGTAATACACGTGCACCATTTGAGTAATGGTGGAGGCAATGTGTGTGTAGTAAGGTAACACAACCAAATATATACTGACATTATGTTCATTCTGGCAATAAGGTACACCTTAGTAATGTATCTCTTCAGCAATCAATATAACAGTTAACCGTTATAACTTTCAAACACAGAAACATAAATTCTTTCAGATAACAATCCTCATCATCAATACCCCTATATCCCCCATTGATAATCAATGTCAAATATAGGTAACACATTCCCATCTCTACTTAAACACTGTTCATTTTAACACTTCAGGGGGGAATAGCGGAGATATATATAGCAAGGCCCCCTTGATCAATTTACTTGGTCAATAGTACTTTTCAAATCTACTTCTGACTGGTCAATGGTCAATGCCATATGCTATGTTTTATTGACCAATAGATGAATCAATGTGTTTGTTGGACTTCCATATCGACTTTGTGTTAAAAGCAACTTCGGGTATAATATTGTTGGTGGTACATTCTCATTTATGTCATATCCTGTTTTACTAGTTCTCTGACTGTGTTCCTCAGGGCTAGCATTCTGTGTTCCAGGAGGGGTGTCGTACATTTTATTTGCAGTTCCGCAATCCTTATACTGTCCCTCTCTGAGATTTACATCATTAAATTCATCCTTCTAAAATATCATTAAATTGTCTTATTTCATCAAATTGAAATCACAAACAATTTCATTCTCAGTGAACCACTGGATATCTGCTTTCTATTTTATACAGTATTCAAAATGGGCAATCATTTGAATATTATGTATATCAGAATGCAATTTGAAAAAAGCAAAAATAAGCATGTGATACTGAAGTATTTGCGTTTTTATGCAAACGCCCATCACATAATCAACAATTTGACTGACATAGGCACAAACACACAGTAGCAATTAAGCTTCAGGTACAGGTACTCTGAACTGATATTGTGAATCGACAAGGTAGACACATCCTATACCTTTAACCATCCCTAGTAACAGGTGTTACTCCTAAGAATGTGACATTTTGAATATAAAAACAACATTCACTATTTAACATTTTAAATATTGAAAATGATGGACAGTGTTGAAGCTATTTGTGATTAAATAGATTAAATAGTTGTCTTGTCTGCCAGTTTATGACAGCCAGCAGACTACATAAACACCTTCAAGAAGCCTGTTTGCCTCTGCACTTAAAAGATGACATTTACGAAGTAGATAACAATCATAATCATCTAACTCATCACATGATGGCAATGGTTTTTTGTAAACAAAACTTTTTATTATTTTGTTGACACATATTTTCCTCGTTATGTTGAAAGCATGATTAGGTTTTACGACAAGTCCTACAAAAACACATAACATTTTTTGCAAAATCATTCAATAAATACAATTTGATTACTAACATTAACTTTAATGCCTCTTTTTCAGACTAGTAATAAAGTGATCCTTCACAGTCAATTACTTAATTATTATTCCATATCCCTTGAAAAAGCATACAAATTTAGGCAGGCATAAACAGTGAAAACAAGAACTTACAATACGATACTAGGGAAAGAGAAATAATAATAATTGAAACTAAAGATTGATCAATTCCCTCAAAACTAACAGGAAAGGGAAATCCCTATCCCACAATCCTCTGCAATAGTTCCATAATCACTTATCAAAACTGAATTTTGATCATGTACCAAGGAATAGTACAATGACACTACCAGCCATAGTATTATGTGGAAATCCAATTATAGAGTACTGTAGAATTTGTAGACATCTTTAATCGGCCTGTAAAACCACAATGATGATGATATCATGAGCTGGTGGTTTACCACAGACATATTTTGACAAGAGAAAAACCTGGCTACTGTGACAAATAATGTCACCCAATATTGATATAGTTTAAACCTAATGAGTTTGACAGCTTTAGATGGACATTGCTCCATCAAATTGCTGTAATGGTGCAAGTTAAGTTAATCCTAACCGGGATAAATGTCAAAGATGGGGCAAGACCTGATTGCGCAATCGTCCTACTGCACAATCGTCCTACCCTACCTACATGTAGGCTATAGCCAGGGAAAGGCTTGCTTATTTCTCTGAACAACGGGGGCGGCGTGGTGTGCAGCTACTGACGCTCGCCTAGCACATTAGAGGTCCCGGGATCGAGCCCCGGCATGTGCGATGCGCAAAAAAATGTTTTGCCCCTTCCTTTTTTTTCTTTTTGGAGATAGTGTTTGTAGCACCTTCTCCAAACCACTGTGGAGAGGTTAGAGTTATCATTTCTTTTTTCACACATTTTTCTAAATGTGATGATTGGCACTTAAATTTTATGCAGATTGATACTGGTGGATAACCTCAGTAATTAGATAATTTATAATAAGATGCAATATTTGCATTTGTGGTGCTGCATAATTAATTTTATTTATAATTGATGTTCATCAATGTTGGAACCTATATAAATAACTAGTGCACTGCCACAGTGCCACTAACGTGAGATAAAGGTGTCCAATCGTTCCAAACATAAATTATTACTACTCGTTAATTGGCAAATGCCTTGGCACATCAATATGAGCACAGCAATATTCTAGTCTCGATGTTCCATGTCATCTGTCCAAACATTTATCTTAGACATGTATATCAGGGCAACCTGTTGTGCTTCATAGTTCATGGAAATGTAGAGCAAAAGAACAAACATTTCATGATAGATCAGACAATGGGACATTGCCAAATCACGAATGTAAGCAACATATGGTGTTTGTGTCTTACACCAAATATTTCCTGAAAGATAGGTCTTCGATAGTGCCTAGCGATAAAGGCTCATGATATTGAGTTCCAATTTTTTTAATAAGAAATAGCTGAAGGCTTCAGACTATGAAATGTTTGTGAACTTTGTGGCCAATAGTAGCTTTACTTAAAATATCTACAGAACTTGGACAACCTACAACATAACTAGGCTTTAATGCTTGGTTGTGAGAATCTGGCAACCTCATCAATTTCAGATTTAATTGTCAGTTAAAGTTCTTTATGAACTGTGCCTTTTGTAATGATTAATGACTTTGTGTTAACCTGAACATTTACATTCAATTTGTTTCTGTTGGCCTTTCCCTTATCATTTAATTGAAAGTCAATTTGTATTAATTTCCTTCCTAAAGTTTTTGTGATTGGTAAAATCACATAGCAGACCTTCACAGTTTAACTTTAATTTGATCTACCTTTTCTAGCTCTGTTGGGGATATACATGATCTACTTCTGTGCTCCAAACATTATGAAGTGTAAGCTTACACACTATGGCAACGGTCAAAATGAATGAAACATAGGTAGTAACTGTTCACCTTTGTGGTCTACTATTTATACCGCTGGGCCAGGCTGTTCTGTGTTGCCATGTCATCTTGGTTCCCATGTGTGTCTAGACCTTTTACGATAAACTTGGCGTGGAAACAAAATACATTGTAAAAGCCCTTGAAACTAGTAATGAAATATATCTAAACTAAAAGCATCGCGTGTAAACGAGTAGAAATACACAAGCTAAGATTACATCATTTATAAACAGTGCAACAGATTGAATCATGGCAAAAGACAATTTGATTCCCTACAAAAGTGTCATTCAACCTGGTACTGCAGCACATTCAGCAGATGTTTTTGCTCCAGAGCTCCTCTCACACCAGATTATGTTGATTACTGAAAGGGTATTAATGAACTTTTGCAATGTGTTGTGGACACTGCTTGCCTGAAAATCAAAATCTTTAGATCAAAAGACCTTAGTATTAACATAAAAGTTGAAGGCAACTCACATGTTTCAAATACAGAGCTCTGATGTTTTGTTTTTGAAGACATTTTATGTGTTTTTAAGTTCATTTATTTTACTTTTGTTTTCAAAAGCAAATAAAGTAATTTACAATCATTCCATCAATAATTCATCCAAATCTGAATATAAATATTACTGAGAGCATGAATCGAGGTTGGTTGGTCTTGAAGGGAAGGTTTAAATTACATAATATAATATCAGCCTCATGTTAGACCTTTAAAATGGCTAAAAATAATTTTCATAACAAACTTTTCTTGTGTACATATGAGCCTTTCCCAAGTTGGTAACTTAAAACGGATCTTTGGATTTGGTGCCATTGACTAAGGGTAGGTGTTATTTCAAACCTACCTTGCAGGTGTGCCCTTGTGATTGAGTGAATTTAAACCAATGTTTATGCAGATCTACCCATTGAATATAACCTGTAATGCAATGCATAGCTTGACCATGATACTACACAGGCAGCTTCACATGACAACTACAATGGATCAAATTGTGCTCATGTACTTCATTCTTGTATAAACACAAAGTACATTTAAAATTTTAGCAAACAGCGTATTTAAACCTCCTGGGTCTGAACTTCGATTTTGCAAGTGAACTGGAAGTGACAGCCTGTTTGTAACATATCCGTTTAAAGTCCAACAGTGGAACAATGGCAATAATAAAGGTTGTTTTCAAACTGTAGTTGAATTACTGGTATGGTAAATGACACAATACCATTATTTGCTACATGCATGGTTTGTTTAACAAGTTCAGTCTCCAAAATGGGTCTATTATTTTGGATAGCAAGGAGGGGACAAGTCCTAAAAATAATGCTTGTTAAGCTTCATGGCATAGTCACATTTGGCAAAGTTTGCTTGCTAACATGATTCAGCACTTTCCAACAACAACTCTAACTAATAGCCTACATCACCTGTTGTACATCTACCAATCCATATAGAGATCTTTTTCTGCATTTTCCAATACCCTGATATTTTATACACCTTAGTTCAGTTCAACATGACAGTAGACCTGGTATGGACTTTGATGACATGAAGCACTAATGTGCCGTGTGTCCTCATCAACTGCTTTTATTTACACCAGATGCTGCAACAATAATTATAAATCGGATGTTCGGTGGGTTCAGTGTATTTTTAAAAACTAGAAATGAGGGCGCATGTTGAATTATTGTCAACTGATACTGATGAACCCACACAAGCTCCCTTCGCAGAAAACAGCAGAAGGGAGGTAAAGCCTTTACAATACCAATTACACAAAGCTTTACAGTGAAGCTAGTAAAAACCCGCCCAAATCACCTTGAGTGCGACACCAGATATGGGCCTCTGAAATTGGCAAACTGAAATCCTTCCAAGATAACTTTAGCCCAAAGATGCAGGCAGCAACTGCTCTAATTGGATGCTGGTTACATTCATTATAACATAGGAAATCCAATACAGCACTAGCAGCTAGGTTTGCAAATTGAGCTTAAGTATTTTGGTGGAACAAACACCGGGTGCCCTAAAGGAGTGTACTGGTCATTCAGAGGGACAGTGGCTCCGAATGCAAACAAGTTCAGGATCACAAGCCCATCCTTAAACCCACTATGGTCAGCGCAGAAATCAAACTAAAAGAGGAAATAAAAGAGCTCCCAGCTGCCTTCTATTCAACATCTTTTATTGGGTGTGTTTTTTTTTCTTTAAATAAAATCTTACTAGGGTAAAGGAAACAGAATCTATCTAGGATTATTCAAGTTACATGTAACATAACATAGCTTAGGATGGAATAAAGCAAATGTTTTGAGTGCAGTGGATAAAAAGGGTGTGCGAGTTTGAGTGTTCATATTATTATGTGCAATAGAGTAATGTATGATGGAAGTCTTGTGTTTGTATGGGGGGTGTTTGTACAGTGTATGCCATGAGGTTGCTGCAGCTGCTAAGTAATATGTGAGCAAAGAAGATGCAAAGATAAAGTGTGAATTACGCGCAAGATCAAAGCCAACTCCTGGCTAACTTAACGAATAGATCTGAGAGTGAATGTAATCAGCACCTTACAAATCGCATTGCTTTATTACATCACCAAATCTCAGCTTTTCACAATTTCAATAAGTCAATTACACTTCAATTGACAAAAATCCTTTCCACTTTAAAGAACAAAAAGTAATGTTTAAACTGAATTAAAGACACAAAGTAAAAAAATTAACACGATAATGATCCTTGTGAAGTACCATGTTGACCATGAAGAAGAAATGATTCCTATTATAATCACCTTTTAATGTTGCTCATTATCTCAGGTGCTATCCCACATACCTGCCGTTTGTCCCATTAGTTAATGAGAATGCACAGAAATTCAGAATACATCACTAGAATATAATTATAGGAGCATTTGCAGAGTGAATGACCTAGTAAATGTTTGATATTCTACTAAAACCAAGGTCTATATCACAATTAGATGAAATTGCCATTCTAGTTAAGGATGAGTATCTAATGGACAGTCACACATTTGCTGTTTGATGTCTAGTATTTCTTATGATATAATTCAGATATTATTAGGGAGTTATAATGTGCACAGAATATATCTGAAGCTCATAATTATGTATCTGAGCATCACAAATAAGCATGCTTTCAGAGACCTCCCTCTGTATAGCCAACATTCAACTTCAAGCAACACAGTGTGTGTATGGCGTGCTGTGATTCGAGAAAGACACATGAAATGGTGGTCCTGTGATACCAGACTAGCAACGCCTGGACATGTTAAAGAGAAGGGGGTCAGCCCTAGCCTGTTGTCGCATGTCTGTCACACACAGCATTGAGGTCAATTTGTGCTGCCCTTGTTTGACACAATGAAGCAACCTCCAAATTAAGAAAAAAAAAGTGGTTGTCCCGCGGACAACCAGGTTGCAAATTTTGGTTGTCCACCAACGTTTCTGGTTGTCCGCAATTTTGGACCAACTTTATGTTATGTGACCATTATTATTATATTGGCAAAAAACACAATTT
>JAUMTS010039685.1:0-11115 GCA_032273385.1 Ophiopholis aculeata | reverse complement strand
CATGTATATATGTAAACCCCGATATAAACGGTTATACTTCAGTCGACATTTTGGGTTTCATGCCTGTTTAGATTAATGATAATATAGAGACGATTGAGTAGATTGTAAATTGTGCCTTTATATAAAGCTATCAATGATAAAGTACTTTTTGTGTTTATTTTTCTTGCAAGGCACCATGTTACATTTCTCCTTTATTTCTAACCGCTTATATTTTACAACAGTCATAGATATGATATACACCATAACCCAAATACTTTAGCCCCATTGTCGAAATATTTTCTGTATCTATTTATTTATAGTGCTTTAACTCTGAAATGAACCGTGAGACGTTTCCTCTCCACACCTGCGAGACCTGCGAGAACCCCTTAATTTCACCCGGATGAACCTTTAAATTAATCACTAGACCTAGTTTGCGCTTGACATTGATAAAAAGCAGGGGAAACGTTTGTTCCGCACCGTGAGCATGGCGAGGGTCTTTAACCTCAAGGTTAAATGTGTGGGTGGCGAAGTTCAGAGGTTTACTAAAGCGAGTTATCAACTTAGAGTACATGGATCAAAATAGGAGTTGAAATTCTAATTTGGGCTTTTACCACGAACTTGCACTTGTACTTTTCTTAAAGTTTCTTAACATTAATGTACACTGTCACTTAGAGCTGCTCTACCAAGGATGTTAGCGGCTCCATGTAATATAGTGTCAAGTTCAAGGAGTTCAAGTGGTCTTATTAATTTCCTCTAGACACTAATTTGATGACAGGCTCATTTCAATTATAGATCATTATGTAACTTTAAAAAACAGAGAGGGCTGAAGGACGTCTGCCTTTATGTAATTTAAACATGTTCATACTGTGGTATAAAGATGGCACCTTTAATTGATGAACTGGTTACTTAACACTTTATTTAGAAAATGACAATAAATGAGTCCCTTTGTTGTATTTTGCACTCTAATTACATAATCTGTTGTATAATTCCAGAGTGGCAGAGTTTGATTAGTCCTGGCAGTTCAATGATGAGTTTGTGGTATCTAAGAGGATGAACGTATTAAATATGAGTAAAATGTGGTAGTTTGACACATTTAATCTGTATTCGAAGTATTTGTCATATAAAGAGCATCAACGATGCAGTGGTGCAATATGCTTGTTATTTATGATAATTTATGACAGTTCTGAAAGGTTTTCTTACTATTTTCTATATATTCTTCTGGGCCTGTTTTAGCGTATTTTCGACCATGCTGGACCAATTTTGCGGCATCCAACCTTGAAGGAAATACTGTTCTGAATCATTCAGTAGTCGTAAATAAAATAAAGAATGAAATGATCTTATTTGTAAAACATCGTGTTACTCTAAAAAGTAATTTCCATGAATATAATAATTTTGTTCTTTCCTCTTTATGCTCTCTTTCCCCTTGAAAAACGTAAATGCACACCTTATATATAGATATTGAAATTCTAATCAGCCTACTGTTTTTCAATTAGAACGGTGAGGCAACCATACTATTTCAGTATAATTTTTACTTCTGTATCAAAAGCTAGCTACGGTTTTGTAAAGAGTAATGTTAACTTCTGTTACACAAAGAGCCTAGCCCACATGCTATATATATATATATATATATATTAACCACTAATGACTAAATTATTCGTTATAACTGTTTTACCTGTACGGAATAGATGCTATGTTGAATAAACCAGGTTGATGTACTTACTTCAGTGATATTTTCATTGTCGACCGTTGTTGTAGTGTTGGAAATGCCATATAAGAACCAAAAGGGAAAGACCGTGCCGTCACTTCGCATTGTTGTCCATCATAACCGTCAGGGCACGTACATGTGAATCCGTCGCCATTGCCAAGGGCGTCTACGCACGTGCCATCGTGTAAACACGCACCCTCAAAACAACTGCTTTTTTGAAAATCTATTTCGCAATTATCCCCTGAAATAAACGAACAAAATATATCAAGTAAATTGTTATTGACTGATTAAAAGTGAAAGAGGCTTATAGGAAACAAACCGTTGGCTTGTTAAAACAGTCACAAACATTTAGAGTAAAAAAGTGAATTTTAAAATTTTCTCGAAAAATCAACATTTTTGGTCAAAATGGATGCTAAACATTGATTCTGCGACGCATTTCTTTAAACAAAATGTATACTTTTATATACATTTAAGTCGTAGGTCACAAATTACAACACTCATTACATTCAAAGGTGACATCCTCTTTAAATTTACCCTTCAATAATATGATTAGAATTAATTCAATCGATATTGATTACAGATTCATATTACACATCGTAAATTGTACAAATTCAGCGATCAAATCTTCTGTAATTTCTAAATAAACAAGACAAATGAGTTAACCCCTATTGGTGATATAATAACACGGTACGACAGACCTTAGGGACGCACTATTTGATTCTCAGGGGGGAGCATGGAAGTTGGGGTCAGGCATATTTTTTTTCGCTGGCGAAGGCAGCAAAGTTTTTTCCTTCATTGTTTAATGTATTTACTTATATTCAGTGGGTAGGGCAATTGGTTTTTTTTTACCTCACCAGTGAGAATTTTTTTTTTTTCGTGGGAGTTTTTTTCTTGTCAAAAAACTTCCATGCCCCCCTGAGAATCTAATGGTGCGTCTCTTGTGAAAGAAATAAGAGTAAGTTCACAATTTGTATGGTATCCTATAGACAAATGAACATAATTAGTTAGATATCTGTTGCAAAAGGAAAAAATTATAAAGAAAGAAGGGCTTAGAGTGACGTCAAAACCAATGTTCACCAATGTTTCCTCACGTGTTTATAAGCAGTATCATACTTTAAAATTCAATTGGCCCCTTGATAATTCTGTAGAATGTAACATATGAACCCTCTTCCATTTTTCATGTTCTCAACTAGAATGAAAAACAACTGGTACTGTAAACTTATACTTTCTACAAATTGGCTGTAAATTATCAAATTTTGCATATTTTTTTGTTCTTTTTATTCCCTCTGACTTCAGCAAAACAGAAATTGTACCTAATTCCTCGATTTCACCTTCGACCCTACCAGAAGGTACCACGCGTAACTATAATACTTAGAATTGGTTCATGTGACATGTTCTTTCTTTCATTGCTACTATGTTACTCAATGCTACTTGATCAAAACTGCATATGTCAGCAACTTCTTTAATTGCATGTTGTAACCCACTTTTCGTAGTATTTCAATTTAGAACAACTGGGTAACTTCGAGTTGGTATTGTTTGCCTTTGCTACATGTAGTTTACATTTCTAGAGAACTTTTAAAGGGACAGTAGACAATATTTTGGTATATTCTTTTTCGCTGATATTCACCAGATATGTTGAAATACGTTCACAGCTATTGTTTATAGAAGGAAATATAAACATTCTTCCAAAATGTGTTTAAAAAAAGGCATTTTAGTAGATTTCTGTGTAGGATGCATAACGTGGAAACGAGACTATTTCACCGCGACAAGATCGGTCTTTAGTTATCGGTGTCGACAAGGAAAACTAAACAATGATACAAAAGTCAATTTTCTTCGTCAGTACATCAAGTTGGAACATACGAATTGGCATGGTTGGACAACTATACGAAATACGATTCTATTGGTACAAACATCTAGAATTTTTTTTTAAAAATTGGGAGGATGGAGTTGAACATGTCTACTGCCACTTTAACTTTATTTGTTTCCTCAACAATAATCACAAACATCTACTCTCTTCTAAAGTCACTTTGATTTTTGTTGTCGGTCAAAATTTCAAAAGGAAAAGCATTACTTATCAAATCAACAATAAAGTATAAGAAAGCCACTCTGATTTGAACAAACTAGAAATGACCCCTAAGATACCTTACCCATTCCAAGTTTATATCTGATGATTTTGGCTGAATGCAAGCAACCCAGAGTTACGGAAATGTTCCCATAGAAATGTCAGAGGTTTTTTATAGCAATTTATCTATCCATAGGCTGTCTGAATGTGGTTGGAATGTAATTATCCCCGGATATGATTTTGTAATGAGCATCGTGAATGTTAAGACACAATCACGAGGATCAGTGTTCGAAACGTAAAAAACACGAACATGGTCTCCTTTTACAGTATGTTGAGCCTATAGCTACATCGTATTTGGTATTATGTATGGACCTCCCGTGAAAGGCACCATGCTCTCTTTCTAATTCTCTTACGTTTAAAACATTTATTTTCGTAAATGTATCATAAAGCGAATTGCACTATTTCATAAGCTGGTCACTACTGTCATTTCTTACCTGTATAACCATAAGGACAGAGACAAGAATATCCACCATCGAAAGGTTCACAATGTCCTCCGTTAGCACATGGATCCGAAGTACAATAATCTACAATATCAGAACAATTATTGACACGATATGCCTCCGGGCATTCACACCATTGTTCTATCGCTGGCAATATTCCACGGAATGTCACCGATCTCCCCTCAGTGTTAGCAGATACCTCATTGACATCTGAGTAGATTTTGCGGGAACGACATTTTTCATAACCTAGACAACTTTCGGCAACACAGACGTCATCTTCAGCAGGGACAATGGTTAATCCGCTTGTGCTCTCGATTTTCTTGCGCTCAAAATAGATTGTATTAATGATGTTATCAGGCTCCATATAAGAATCATCACTTCGTTTTTTGGCGGCAAATGTTATGTTGAGAAGAGGAACACCTTCGTATGAACTCTCTTGGACATTAAAAATCACAAGGTTTCGAACCTTTGTTCGTAAAGTTCTTGCCAGACTTCTTCGTAAATTAACTAGTCCAGAGTCACGAAGGAAAGAATCTTCGTCGATCCCAGGGATTCGGACGCTTACACCATTTGTTAGCATTTCCACAGAGACGGTGGTGATTTCAACTCGACACACAGCCTGGGCTCCATGAACTCCGTCTGAAATAGGGAAAAAAGTATGTCATAAACTCACAATGTTTGATATTTGCCAAATACTCCTACGAAAATAGAATAACGAAATTGATAAATTCATTAATGGTTGCAAAGTTTGATTTAAAAGTAAGTTGATAAAAATGTAAAGAATATTGAAGGATACACTGATACTGTACTGAAAAAATTACTTAAAGCCGCATTCTTTTTCATTTACGTCACATCCTTAAATTGTACCAATGTGATATGTATTTGAATTCAGTCTACTAGATAGCATTTGTCTAAGCTAAAGCAAAATGAATATTATTTATAGTATAAGCACTCCTCATCCTGGTCGATTGTGTACCAGTTTAAGGTGAAAAAACTTTTATCTGAAGAGAGATACAGCATTTATATAGCGCATTTCCATCAAGACCAAAGCGCTGTTGCCAATTATTTTACGCTGCCATCAGGAATTCGACAAAATAATTTCACTTCAACTAGGTGGCTCCTGGCCAATGTGCTCACCCTTAGAGTATTAGCACTTTATAGATTGTAACATTCCCCATAACAGATACCAAATGCGCTCGGGTCGATAAAGCAATAACGATTAAATGTCTTGCACAGATACATAAACACGTTGGCCGCAGCGGAGGTCGAACTCGCAACCCGAGATCACGAGACCTGCACTGTTCCACTGGATCACACACAGTAGATCACAACCTTAGTATATTTTACAACCACAGCTTGTTGAAAATGTGGTCCCAAAATTTCGCAAGCAATCAAATGTATAGGTTGGTTATGGTTTTGACCATTAGACCCTGTTTAAGATTTTTCGCCTTCCTTATATCTGTATTCAGTATTTTATATCTCCAGAATACTACGTGAGCAACTCTTACCTGTTACCCATACAGTGACCGTTTCCTTGACATTCTCTCCTTCCGGAACCAAATCAGGATCCACTCTAATCATACCAGTCTTCTCATCCACAACCAAGATATTATTTGCTTCACCACCAGGCCCAGGTATCAATCCATACGTCAAATCTCCAGTAATGTCGATATCATGCGCTGGCACCTGAACAACTTCTGCTCCAGACATAGAGTCTTGAAGGCCATTGTAGAACACCTTGAAGTCTCTCAATATAGGTGCGTTATCGTTGGTATCTCTTACGTGTACAACTACTTGGGTGTAAGTGAATAAATTGCCAGAGAAAGCATGAACAACAAGTTGAATTCTTGTGATCCTTTCGTAGTCAATTTGACGCACATTGTATAGTACTCCTTTATGGGCATCAATTTCAAAATATCTGCTTCCTCCCCATGCTATTCTGTAAGAAACAATAGCATTGTCTCCTAAATCATCATCAGTTGCGTTCAATGGAAGACGACAGTCCACATTTTCATAGACGTAGAAGTTTGCCACCTGATGGTGAAATCTTGGTGGATTATCATTCAAATCTAACACATGAACAATATATCGAAAATCAAAATGTTTCTCTTTTTGCACAAATCTGACAAGGAGTTCATACTCATCTCTTTCTTCTCGATCTAATGGTTCCAATGTTCTTATTTCTCCAGTTTGAGCATCTACTTCGAAAATCGCTGCGGCGAAAGCTGGCGTAGAAACGGGTATAGACGCCCGGATGGCCCCTTTTTTGGCTTTAGGAACAGGCACCGATACATTCATCGGGCCTTCAAAATTTTCCATAATGTATCCGTGCAGAGTCTCCGCATTCAGAAGATTAGATATCGGAGTTCTGACTGGAATAATATCAAAAAATATTCTACAAGTAGCTTTGATTTTTCTTCTGCCTTTGTTGGCATAAGCATATGATAGTAAGATATATTTTCCAGCTCTGTTTACGTCTAACGGGAAAATTGTAACTATCTCGCCAGTTTTTGGATCAATACGGAATGGCACATTTAGGTACTGGTCTACCCTCCTCTTACGCAATGTGTACTGTATGGTGGAGCTCACCTCTGTGGAGAAAACCAAAAATAAAATGCAGAAATTAATATAATTTAATTATCAAAGAATAAAACATGGTTTGAATATTATTTTGAAAATTGTCAGCTGGCAATGGTAAATTTCTCCGGGGCATATATATTTGTCGGTTCCAATCCTGTTCTAAAAGCATTTGATTGTCTTTAATTCTTGGCGGGATAACTAAATAACACGTGGTTAAAGGTTACGAGTAAGGCTTTTGTTTTTTACCTAAACTTATTAAGTAGAACCAATCTCATCACAATTTTGACCCATAAAGACTAAAGATATTCTTAGTTTTGAATGTGTCAGTGTTTAGAAAACACAAACATAATCACTCAGAATATTTCGTCTAGAAAAAAACTCTAGATCATGAACTAGTTTATAAATTGTTATTGTTGGCGTTTAATTTTAACGTTTATTGGTTTTTTAAAGTTACAAGAATTTAATGAATGTGAACTATACGTCTAGAAATAAGTGAATGACCATACCGTGGCCTAGATTAAGAATGATTATACAACAATTATAAAATAGGTGCAATTTGTCATCAAATCTGTTTGTATACAAATAGTATTTTGCTGTTCGTTAACCTATTGACCGTTCCTTGTAAGCTGGAAATAACTGTCTGCTGCGATAACTTTATATATTTGTCAAGATAAAAAAAATAAAAGAAAACGTCATCTAATCGTAAAAACAGGTGTTGGTTATGTACGTCATTTCACAGGAAAATATTTCAGATTTTTTGGGGAAAAAAGTTATGTAGAGTTTATTTATTTATAGCGTAAATCAATATGTTTATCTGAATGACCTACTTTTTGGTTGATACGAAATCAGAATAAAAGTCGTGAGAAAGAGATCACAACTGTGACAATTTCATACTTCTCGTGTCGATTTGAGGCTGACTTTAATGCCAATTTTGTCATGCTGTCATAATAGAATGTTTATCGTGAATTCCAGTCCATGATCAATCAGCAAATCTTGGAATTAGCAAGAAAGACTCCAAAATTATATAAGCAATTGTATAGCCGCTTTGGTAGAAATGCTCAGTTGTGACTGATACAATAATAAGATACTTTCCAAAAGAAAAACAATTCCCGCATGTGGTAAAAAACTGTATTCTGACATGTATCCTGGAAATATAACATGCCAATTTACAAAACAAAACAAGTATCACGTTCATAATCCACCTGACTAAAACTTACATTGTAATGACACTCACAAGATATTGCTGCAATTAAATTGATGAACTCTACATTACAACGTGTTTTTAAAGTAACAAAGGTCACGCGACTATATTCCCCCAGTGTCATATCAGGAGATGCACTCTAAACGTGACGCTGCAGAAACCTAGCGTATCCCAAGAGTCTTTTACAACTCGAAATTTGGCTTACTACTCTACCTGGTGACCTACAATTATTACTATCTATTTTGTTGATTATTTCAGTGTGTTTGTGAGTTTGTTTTATTGGTCTTAAATGAGGTACTATCATTACTAAATAAGATATGAACATACAGCGCATTCTTACTAAATTCGTGACAGAAATGTTCATCCTTGCATGATGGTTTTATGAATATGCATTTGTATGTCTTAGCTGCCTTGAGTTTTTTGCACTTGAAAGTTGGTCATTACACATTTATGAGAGGGAAACGTGTGACACGCAAGAAACGTATGTGCAAATGCAATTGTATTGTTATGGATATGTTCTCGCTATACAAGAATCTTTCAATATCGCGATGCAAACTATTCATTGTATGATATTAATGGATGAGTCGGTTTTGCCACAAACTTCAAAATATCAAAATAACGAGATTTTACCCCAAACTCAGTGACGCCATCGTGACGTCATAACATTTACTTAATTGAAAAGGTAAACCAAGATGCACTGCATGATATTAAAGTGTTTTTTTGAAAGATCATCAGAAAAAAGTTATACCCAAAACAAATAAGGCAAAAGAGCCACATTAAGTGTAAGCTTTTAAATATAAGAGGTACAATATGAAAATGGTTAGTATCACCATGAATTTAAGATACCCTATAGAGTATGTTTATGTGTTATATAACATATAAGTAAAGAAATATTATCGAAACGTGATTGGAAGGGGATAGTTAAATTAAACACAAACTTCGACCTAACTTTAATCTTTCGCCTACTGTGCACCTGTCTCCAAGAATCGAAATTTTACCTTTTAGAATTTTTTAAAGTGGATGTACTTTAAATTGGTGTGATATTTTGCCTCGCTACGTGAGGCTTATGTGTTCATTGAGATTTGATTTGGATGATAATTGAGGCATTACGTAGGAAATATGAACTTAATTAAGAAGGAATCTGGTCCATTTTATACTTGATGAATTGCCTGTCACTTCAATGCGACAACACCGTAAAGAGAATTTTCAGCATGTTTTTACAGCTTTGCTCTTTCTTGTACTTGCCTTTTCCGGTAATACATGAAATACTTTGTTCTGTTTTGACAAATAAGCTACAAATTTAGCGTAAACAAAGCTATGCAAAACAAGAATTGAACTGTAACCTAGCTTAAGTATGACGCAAATTAGGCTATAGAATTTGTCCTAAATCCTAATCCTTCATATGACCAGAATTACTTTTTAAGGAACTCTTTTGGAATGTTCAAAAGCTCATTTATCATGATAATGTGTCTTTCTATTATACCCACTTAAGTGTATTATAAAGTTCGTGTGCACATTTTGAGTTGCTGTCGTGCAAATATGGCAAGAAGCAGATAGATTCGCTGTTGATTTTTAAAAGAATTTTGTGTAAACTATCACTTAAATTACCACCCAAACTTCCAAGATTGCTATGTTCAACCTTAGAAATGAATCTGATTTAAAGAAGTACATACTCAAAACATTTAAAGCGAAGTACTGTCAACAGTTTGAAAACCTGGGCTAAAACCAATATCGAATCGTGTTTTTGTCAATTTTGCGGGTGCTTCATGGATTGATAGCCAACTGACTTAAATTAACCTCTGTTGGCGAAACTGGATCGATGGTATCACATATAAAATAAGATAAATGCTTTGATATAATTTAAGCACAAGTCACATACTACAAGTATATTAGGTTCACCTATAAGTCCAGAAAAAGACAAATTACACTTTGCTTGGTCTAGACTTTTAAAATCCTATAAAGTAGCTTGTGAATCTAAATTAGATATGACATGTAATATCAAAGTAAATTGGCAACCCGGTGATTTAGAAGAGATTCGGGAGAGAATGTTCTTATCGTTGGTGTCTCTTTTCTTTAAAGACACTCTAAGGGTATTTAGTGTCGGCGTGTGCCAGCGTGATAGTTATGTTATTAAATTGGCCGGTTGTTTTGGGACGATTTAGTTTCTGACCAAATTACACGTTTTCCTTCAGGCGAGATGGCAATCTATTTGCATTGTCACACAATCTCTTATACTACAAGAAGCATAAAGATCGACGATTCCTCTAAACATGAAATTACCAGAGTTCATGCTCTAAACTATTACAGGAGCTACGAGTATTATATATTCTCAATGTATTAATGGTGTTGGCTTGAGTCTCCTTTAATACCAAAACTGTTTACGAGGTCAAAACAGTGAGAGTTTGTCCGTTGACCATAATTCAACAATGTAACACTCCCAATTAGCAGTAGCACTAAGCTTGGTCATTTATAAGCAAATCGCTGTAACGTATGTGGATATTGTTTTGTTATATACTTTCATATACTTCTCTGGTTGTCCTCCAGTTTTACTTAGGAGGTGGCCATTCGCAGGAGTACCTTAGTAGTCCAATTACAAGTCATGAGTTAATTGAAACTGATATATGCCATAAAAAGGCTTTTCTCAGATAAATCCCCAAGCGTCAGGAGGACTTTTATTCAAATATTTGATGATGCATCTGGATTTCGGTCAAAACTAGGACATTTTACTGTTTCTGTTTCCATTCTGCAAATTTGTAAACTTCAGAACCTATATTGCTTGGACAGTTTTTTACGCAAAGTGCCTATGACCACGCAGTATTAAACATGGTACTAATGTCTGGCCAGCAAGTCACAGAGCCTTTATGTTTTTAAAAAAGAGGTAACAAAATATTTGTTTGATTAAATAGTTCAAACTGAAAGTGCAATGTATATATTCAATGACTGAACCTGGTTCAGATTTGTCTATAAATGTATTTTTAATATTTAAATGTAAAACTTGTAATATTGTTGGTTCTTTTCCTAAATATTTATATGTAATTGGTTTGTCTAAAGGACCACAGTGGAAATAAGTTTACTTTTATGTATTCTT